>BQNB010169833.1:0-13738 GCA_026074375.1 Tanacetum coccineum | reverse complement strand
GTCAACATAGAACCTCTTATGGCTGACGAGGAGCCTGTATTATAGCCTGCTAAGGCTACTGCAGATTCTGGAGGAAGCCACAAACCTGAATTGTTTGTTTGTTGCTCGAATGAAGAATAAGAAGTGTAAAGACTAGGGGAGGGTCATCCAGGCCTCTTGTGAAGAGGAGACTTGCCCTTGGATCTTTGACCTCTCGTGCTAATCGTGCCAAGACTTCTGCTTCAAAGGATGATATCTCTTTTCTATCAATATCTAATGAAGATGAAGGTAAACTTCCATCTTTTGAGTTTGTCTCTATCATTTTTGCTGCATCAGGAGCGTATCGAGTGTTTGCTTTTCTTCTTTGTTTTGTAGGCCTCTCTAATGTTCGTGAGCTTAAAGATGCTACTGCCTCCCATCTAAATATTTCAGCTATTACTCCTCCAGCTTGGAAAAACCATTTGGATAATCATATGGACTTGGAGTTATTAGATCTTCATGACTGCTATTATGCTCGGCAAGCTTTTATTGATAATGCCATGAACAGGAGATCCCGAGAGTTTCTGGAAGTCATTGAGAAGCTTAGAGGTGAATGTGATGTGATCAAAGAAAGGGAGAGAGCCTGAGAAGAAGAGTCTAAGAGTCTCTGAGCCAAGTGATGAGGTGTCATTTTAAACACTATTTTAGGGCCATTTAACCCCCTAAATCATGCAAATATACCCAAATTACATGCTCAATTATTTGTTTTTAGGTTTTTAGCACTTGGATGGCATTTAGAGGATTTACAGGTGACTTGGGCTCATTTAGAGAAGTAAAGGACGAGACTACGGACCTACACCAAATCTCTTAGAAGAAAAGCATTTAGAGTCTAAAGACGGCATCTCAAGCAACAATAGACGGTGTCTGGATCTTAACAAGACGGCGTTAGAGAAATCAAGATGACGTCACAACTTGTACGGCTAAAGAAACCCTAGAAGTCAATCGTGGCACGACGGCGTCTGGATCTTTATGATACCGTCGCGCATGTTTTTCCTATATATACAAACTCGTTTTAGGGTTTTAGTGTGTAACTTTTCATAACTTTTGGGAGACAAACCTTAGTGATTGTAGCTGCCTTTAAGGTCAGTTTTAGGGCATCTAAACCCTATTGTAACTACCTTGATTCCATGTTTTAATCAAGTAAGAATATTTATCCTTACTCATTTAATATGTCTATGTGTTGCATGATTGATTTGTGTTCTTGCTTTACCTTTAGCATGCTAGGCTAAACCCTCCTTTATATTCACTTATGATTGCATGAAACTTAGATTATAGACCTTTTTGATGTTGCTTCTTGTAATGGATGTACGCGTTAGGCTTTAGAAAACTAGCCATAAGATATCAAATTGGCATAGACGTCTACGGAAATGTGAGTGTGTAGAAAGGATACCAGTGGTAACAGTCTTCATACTACCTTACCGTGATTTTGGTTGATCCCTATTAGGAAATTTCACATGCATGTAATATGTTCATAGGGGCCTTGTAATAGTCTTCATACTACCTTACTTGTGCATTGCTCTAAGAGGATATTAAGTAGACAGTGTTTTCGTGTAATTCGCTCATGACAGGGGTGTAGCTAGGATTTTATATCTGGGTGGGCCAAATCATTTTCGATACACTAATGAGTATAAAATACTCAAAAAAAAATTACAGTAATAGTGAATTCTTAGACGTTTTGCAAGCACTGTTAATGTAAAAAAATGCATGAACTATTATTAGAAAACTGACATATATATACAAACCATATAGGCATATAGGAATTTTACAGGCTTCTAAGTGGGCCATGGCCCACCTTACACCCTATGTGGCTACGCCATTGGTTCATGACTTAGGAAACACCTACACAGATCATCATAAGTATGACAACGCAACAAATCTAGGAGAAGCAATCTGAGGAGTAGTGCATGATTAGGTAAATACATATGTTTATCATAAGTTATCACCAGTAGATTAGATATTATTTAGTTAAAATAGCTAAAATAACCAACCTCTCAAACCAATGATTTTATCTATTTTCCATAAAACAAAAATACAAAAAGAATCTTCTCTCAAACCCGTAGAATTTTGTTAGACCGTGTTCAAGCCTTCCCAACCTATTCCCCTAGAGAACGATAACAAACCCTGAGTCTTACCTATACTACTACTACAATGATTAGGTAATCTGCCTAGGGGCTTGTAAAACTCTTTGCCAGTTTGCATGACCCACATCAAGTTTTTAACGTCGCTGCATGAGGAATAGTTAGGTTTCGATCATAGTTTAGCTTAGTTCTACTTGCTTGATTCCTATCAAGTAAGACTTTTAATTCCAGTACATTAGCTTTCTCGTTGTCTATCTTTTCTTCATACCCACTGTTTGTAACCCATTTTCGTTGACCTCCATAGGAGACAAAAATCCTATCTATACTCTTAGAGATTACTTCAAACCTATCCACGAAGGCTATAGGAACACCATTGAGCTCCCCGAAGGGAACAATGTGGTACCTCTTTAATCCAACACCATTCGGTTGGTGCAAAATGGATGCTCATTCCATGGACTTTGGTTCCTAGGATCCAAACCAACAACTTAAGGACTTTCTTAAACTAGTGGACTTACTTGACCTTAACAGTGGCAATAGGAAAAGAATGCGCCTGCATTTGTTATAATTTTCCCTTCGCGATCAAGCTAGCAATTGGCTTGAACGTCTTCCAGTCGAATCCATATCCACATAGGAGGATCTTACTACTCGTTTCCTTGCTCAATTCTTTCCACTAGGAAGGACTGCAAAACTCTGTAACGACATCCTTATGTTACAAAAAACATCAAGGAGAGTCTCTTTCTGAAGTATGGACTCGTTTTAAGGACTTACTCCAAAACGTCCCTCATCATGGCATTGATCTTTGGCTCCAAGTCCAAATCTTTTATGACCATGTCAATCCCGTCACAAGGCGAACCATCGATCAGTCGGCTGGTGGCAAGCTTCATGATAGAAATGCCAAAGACTCTAGGTATTATTAGAGGACCTCGCCCTCTATGATAACAAAAGTTGGAACGACCCAAGGGACTTTGCTAAACTGGTAAAGGCAATATCTCTGCCTTAATATGTCCCGAGTACATCTGACCGTCTTCTCATCGAGCTCGAAAATCAAGTCTAACGCTTGATGGAAGCTCATCTTGCTCTTAAAGAACCTATTCAAGTGAACAAAATCTCTTCTTCATGTGAGATCTGTAGTGGTCCCCACAACACTCAATATTGTATGGAAAATCTCGAGGAAGCTTTTCAGGAAGAAAGAGTCAAGCAACATCGAAAGATAATAAGTAACTAAGGTGATTTCATGCAAAAGTCTCACATGAGGTGATAAAAGAAAAGATAAAAAAAGGATGGGAGCAAGATGAGAAAGATCGAAAAAATCACAAGATACCCTGACACCAAGGTTCTGGAACCCCTTACTAGGCATAAATTCTCAAAAAATCTTGCGATGAAAGCACTCCCCAATACCCCCAAACCTATCCCTATAAACTCCCTGTACATTCGATATGTTCACCCAATATTTTTGAATCCAACCATTTTTGGAAGAACACCTTCGGCTTTAAACCAGGTAAAAGACCTAGCCGAAACATCAAATCCCGATGTAAAATAGAAAATTCCTTAGCAACCCTATCGATACTTCATAACTATAGACCGTTGGGGATGATAACCCTACCAAAAGCAAGATCCCGTCACGTTACTCTTTTATACTCACAGAAAGTAACCGCGTATTTTACTCTAAAGGGGTTGTTGACTCTTCCTAAGGAAAGTCAATAGTCAATGATTTCCTTTTGTAGGGAATTCGAAGCAAAACCCTAATCCTGACGGCGTCAGGGATAACGAGTGACGTCGTCGCGACGATCCGGGCAAAAATATAAAACCCCATCTCTCTCTTCCTCTTCCCTCATTCCATCTTTCTATACAAAAAAAAATGTATAACCTCCAAATCCGATCCATGTAAATCAGAATCTTGCTACATAAATTGGCAATCATCTCCATTCGGTAATGGTTCATCCCTCTCATTTTCAATCTCCTTTATCTCGATTCAACTCTTCGATTTATGCTCAATTATAAATTCCACCAATGATAATTCCGCAAGTCAATTGGTTGAAATTGATGATAATCTTGCACTAATCTAAGTAGTTTATTGTTAATTATGATATTGAATTGCTTCAAATTTAAATATTTTATGTCATGTCTCCTTTCATCTTAAGTGCGAGATTGGCCGCGCCGCCAACAGAAAACTCCGCGATAAGAATGCCGATGATTCATGGGAAATCATTGAGAATCTCGCTCTCTACGACCATGAGGGATGGAATGATTTAAAAGACATGTCAAACCAGTCAAGGCAGTCGATGTTTCTCCAAATGCATCAAATGCATGACCGTCGACTTCTTGAGCTTGAAGACCATATTAACTTTTTTTAAAAGGGTCGCAACCAATACCTAAAACAAGCTCAACACACACCCCTCAAGCCTATGCTAAATCAGTTTCCTTGAGCCCCCTTCCACGAGGCCTTAATGAGCCACCAAGGCAAAGTTCTTTCACTTTCTGTGAACGTGTCCGCCCAAAACCTTAACCCCGAGTGCTAGAAACCAGTTTTGAAGCTCGAATACGAGACTACATGGCAACACACACTGAAAGGATGGAGAAGTTCGAAAATGATATCTTCAAACAGCGAGAGGAGATCAACCATAGAATGGCATAAATGTTTGGACTTCTTAAGGAACTCAAAGCCAATAGAACTCCGGATAAGGTATTAATGAGGGAAAAGGCTAGGCACCCCATTACTAAGAACGTCAACTCCATCTCTCTCATTCGAATAGAGGAAGAAGAAAACAAAGAAAACAACTAGAAAATTAATAAAAGCGTAATGGAGCATGGCAAACCTGATAAAGAACCCCTTGAGGGAGTTGACACGAAAAATGAAGTTGAAAGGAAGGTTGATGATGAGCCAGACAAAAATGAAAGAAAAAATGTCACGAAGAATGAAGAGGATGAGCCAGCAGGATTTTCCAGTTCCCATGCTGTAAGATATAACCTGAAACATAGAATTAATGAAAAACTAATCGAAGGGCTTGTATAGAATCAGAAGTTTAATGACTCCCTATCAGCAACCCGAGTAGGAAAGATGAAGCGAAAAACTTACAATTTATTGCCTAAGGGGCTTGTAAAAGAGGATATAGGAGGAAATTTTGAAATACCATGTAACATAGGGGGATTAAAACACACAAATGCCTTAGTTGACCAAGGATCTGGTGTGAACGTTATTCCCTTTTCCATCTATAATAAGTTAACCGATGAAAGGCCTGTAGAAACTGACATTAGGCTTTCCCTAGCTAGTCATTCGTATATCTATCCCTTAGCAATAGCCAAAGATGTATTAGTTGACATTGCTAACTATGTGTACCCTGTGGACTTCATGATTTTAGACATAAAGGAGGACGAAAAAGGGCCCTTCGTCTTAGGAACACCATTCTTGACTATAGCTAAGGCCGTGATTAAGTTTGATTAGGGGACAATAACTTTAAGATCTGGAAAGAGTAAAATAAGTTTCCATAGGATACCTGAGCCCAACTGTAGGATCGAGAAGGGAATTAAGAACTACATAGGGCTAATAGCCCCCACGATGACTGTTAATAGATTAGTTCTAAAATGGGAGGAAAAGATCAAGCTTCATCAAGAAAAGGAAATGAAGTTTGACCAATGAAGGAGTAAGATCTTCAATAATGAACACCCTGCGTCCATGAAAGAAGAGTGTGAAGTGGAAGATAAAGGATAAGTCATGTAAGGATGTGTGACTTCGAGTCTAGCTACAAGATTCATAAATAAAGAAAAGCGCTTTTTGGGAGGCAACCTAATATTTATTTTTCTCGCATTTAGAAGTGTCTTGTGTTTTAATTATTTATTGTTTATTCTTGTATATTTGAATTAGTTTGTAATCATGCTTTGTTTTGTTTGTAACTTCGTCTTATTTACAATCAAATGTATTTTGCATCAAATAAGTATAGGGAAAATATCCGGTTTATAAGAACTAATTCAAACAAATAAAATAAATTATTTAGATTAATTCGCGTCAGTTTCGAGTCATATGATTGTAATGGTTAATTTTCAGGTTTTATGCAGTATTTTCTACTAGAAACAACTAATAAGATTGCGTGCAAGAAATTTTCCCTGAAAAGCGAATGAGAAGTTTTCACAGTATACGGAGACGGCGTTAGAAAATTATGCGACGCCGTCTGGATTTTCAAGCGACCGCGTCAGGATTTTTCCTGACGGCGTCAAACCCCAGACATGTGAAAATTTGAACTTTTTCTTTTATTTTTGAAAAATAATTTTGCACAATCTCTAAAATTTGTATTTTTCTTGTAACCCTGCAGAAACCTAGAATTATATCATCACTTTCATCTTATCTTTACTGCTTTCATAGAGTCAACCCTAAAAGTTTCGTTGTGTATATCATATCCCGCCGATTTTACGCCAGGTGTAGTTATCTTTGTCTTTGATTTACAGGTTATATTTGATGAGAAGCAGCTTGGAAGTTCTTAGGAAGTTTCATATGACGATTCTTGGAGGATGATTTAACCAGTTATCGCATGTTTCTTCTCTATTATTGAGCAAACCAGGGGAGTACTAGTTTTTTTTACTTGTTTTCTTTTCCTTTTATTTGTCAGAGAAGAGTAGATAGAGAAAAGAAGAAGTACAAGTAAGAATGAGAAGATGGTGAGAAGAGAGTAAAGAGAAGAATTGAGAGTAGAGATGAGTGAAGTTAGTACTAAGAGTATAGAAGAGTACTAGTTTTTTATTTACTTGGTTTTTCTTTTTTCCTTCTTCGTAAATTTACGAGAGGATGTACTTTTTTAAAGAACATTATAAAGGACAATAATGTTAATCTTATGTGTAGTGGGGAGAAAGAGAGGAAATAAGCCCTAATTAAAAAAACTATTACCTTCAATTTCTATTGCTTTTGCTCTCTTTTATTTTTTTTTTCCATTTGCTTTGTCCTTAAAATGATGGGTAATATACCGAAACATAGCGTAAAAGGTAATTTTAACCAAAATTTAAATTTTTTTATGACACATACCAATGAAAACCGAGTATTAATCGTGTCTAATGGATAGAAATTTATCTGACTAGCACAAAAACCCTTAGAATTACACCCCAAAAATGTAAGGTTCGCCTTTAGATCTATAGGAATTCAGGTATCCATCTTTAATACCCATGATAGTTTATACCTTTAGCTTGTTCGATTTAAGGTTCGAATGCAGTCATATGTATGTATTCCGTCATTATGGATGCGTACGTATGGTCTTTGTTGTCTTTTCTGGAGCATTGGTATCGGTATTAAATTATATGAGTGTACCGGTAGTGTATTAAATTCTAGAACTTATTTTTGTGATGCATCCTGGGACCGCATAGTGAGAATTAGGATTTCCTAAATGATAAGAGGCACTAGGATTAACCCATGTTTTAATCTTGTAATTGTTATTTTGGTCGCATCGATCATATAACTATCCCACACCCGTGCTTCACACTCATTTTTAGTGCAAGACTCCCCTAGTACAACTCCCTGAGCCATTCCTTTTCATGGTTCTCGTAATTTTCTGGTTAAGCCGAATTATTAATGAAGAGCATTGTTAACCCTTAAACCAATTGTTACACCCAAATCGCCTTAGCTTACCTTGTATGTACTCGCTTTTAGTATATTATTGTTTTAACCCAAGTTAATTATTTGAGTACACGGTTGCTAAGTCCTTATCCTTGTATATATTATTTTGGGATGATTGGGATTCATGGTAGTATTCATCCTATGAAGAATTGGGGAAGAAGTAATTTATTACCTCCAATAGAGCTCAATAAGCTCCATGTTATGTTAATCCACCTCAATTCGGGTCATTAGTTAGACCGCAATTATGAATTCTAAAACTCAAGTGTGAGGGTGTATTTATAAACCCCAAGTTATGATGTATTATGTTATTCAAAAAAAAGAGAAAAGAAAAAGGAAAGAGATTGATGTAGAGTTGTGTAAAGTTTGTATATATTTTTCTAAGTCTTTGGCTTAGCAACCCAATCAGGGTGTATTCGTATAAATAATTAACTAACCCTTTTCACCCCAAACTCATCCAAAAAGCCACCCCTAAATATATCCCATCCGTTTCCGTTTCTATTAATGTTATCTTACACCTACACATCACAACCCTTTAAAAGACCTCTTTGATAGTAATGACTAGTACTTGCGCCTAGCAGTGGAGGTTTGATCCTTTACCAAGCCTATGGTAGTTTATATGCTATGACAGGTACTGAGTGTTATTTTCCTATTTCCCCATATTGTTATAATTTATTATACACCCGAGAGAAAGAGATAATCCCAAACACTTATGTGAGGTGCTTGTATATACTTTTCGTGCTTTTAATTACGAAGTCTAGGAGGTTGTGCTATAAACTTCTTTTAAAGAGTAGGTTAAATGCCTCTAATATTGCTATTGTCTAAGTAGAAAAGCCCATTTGCTTGAGGACAAGCAAATCCCAAGTGTAAGGGTATTTGATTAGGTGTTATTTTATACACTTTTTTGGGGTCATTTAACCCCCTAAATCATGCAAATATGCCCAGAATATGAGCTTAATCATTTGTTTTTTGTGTTTTTAGCATTTGCATGGCTTTTGGAGGAAATGCACGTGACTTGGGCCCAATTAGAGAAAAAACGGACAAGACTACGAATCTACACCAACTATCTTGAAGAAAACCATACAGTGCGTAGAGACGGCGTCACTAATTACAAGCAACTGCGTCAAAGTTATCAAGGGATGGCGTCATGGAATTCTAGACGGTGTCAGAACAAAGCCGACTTAAAGAAACCCTAGAAGACCATTGCGGCATGATGTGTTGTCGTGTAGGTTGTATTTATTGATTATCAAGTTTTAAATTTATATTTAGCCGACTTATCCTAAAACAACACTTTAACGGGCAGTGTACCCGGTCAAGATGTAGCTTCGTTGGTAAGTAGGGCGTCGAACACTAAGAGCGAAAAAGTTAACCTTATATTCTATCAGTATTTTATTTAGTCTAATTAGTCTATGTTATTTCTAATTATTGTTAAACCTATGCTAAAACTAGTTCTAATGATAAGGGGGAGGGTTTCAGCCTGAGAGACTAGCATAGGTTTTGTGGCGACTTAAATCAATTCAATACACAATAATCACGTAAGAAGATAACCAGAAGATAAAAGAGCGGTCAAGCCAAATGATAAAAAATTGTATTAGCCATATTAAATCCGATTAAATGTTGGTTTGTTTGTTTAGTGCAATGAGTGCTTATCTAGAGGCGACATATAATTCTTAAGACTTACACTTCTTCCTAAGACCTAGACACGTTGAATCCTGTCACAATTAACGCATCCTCATAAAGCTTCCTTTTAGTTCAATTATAATCTATCTTAGGGATTAAAACAATGGTGATCTTGTTAAACCCTAGCCCATCAGGAATTTACCCACTTACTGCTTGATGGCATTTTATATACAGGTAGTCTACTGTCCAAGTCTTTACCAATTGATTAAGAATGTACTCGTTGGTCAAAGGGTCACCTACCGAGCCAACTAAGCTTACTAATCTAAAGGCAAAGATAGGACATTATTTTTGATCCTATTGGTCTACATATATAAAACACGATATGGAGAGCCATCTCAGTATCTAGATCACTTGGTCAGTCTCACTAGACCCAGTTGAATGACGGGTCGCATATTCAAGCATATAGACAAGTGTGAGATGATAAACATAATTAAACAATCAACGATAAATTAAGCAATCGAGATTAAACAAACCAAACATTAAATATTCATTAAGATAGCTAATACCAGAGGGTATTATCCCATAACCATTGTAATAATACAAGTATAATCAAACAACCAAGGTAAACTAACTGAGTTAACGAACGATACCAAAAATCAGATGATTACAAGAGTATAGGAATTACACGGTGTCTTCTATGGAATTAGTATCAATGCTTGACCTTGGATGCTCTTTGTCTCGTCAGAAAATTGACTTTTATGTTTATGGTATAGAGAATATGATTAAGCATACTGAATACCCGTTTTTGAGTTTTCTATTTATAGTCTCTAGAAATAGGCTGATACGCCGTATTGAGTGAGGTCAATACGACATGTTGGGGTAAATTCCTTGGAGTGCACGCTATGTTCACAATCAATCAGTAATAACTGTCTTCAATTACATTTACTGCAGGATCTTTGATTGTTTGATCAGCTGGATACGGCGTATGTATTCAGCAGGATACGCCGTATTGGGTCTTTGAACATACGTGTTTTCTTGTGAAGTCCAGGCGCTGATACGCCGTATCTTCTTTGCTGGATATGGCGTATGTAGTTAGAAATAAGCAATCTTCATATATCATCTTTTAAGCTCCAAAATGTGCGCATTTTAGCTTGTCTTCATAATGTACTCCGTAATTACTGCAATTAACAACTTTAGGCAATTAAGTAAGAATTCTTGCAATAATTATATAAAAGTGGGTAATTTACTTGGGATAAATGATGCTATAAAAGTAATGTTATTTGATGTCATCAAATATCCCCTACTTGAATCCTACCTGTCCTCAAGTAGACTCTAGAAATTTATTGAAAAATATATCCTAACCGAAGTTAAGGATTTTTCCTTTAAGCAATCTCTCATTTAATCACTTGTACAAAACCAAGCACCTCACGATATATGGGATATGAAAACACTCAGATCACTCAACTAATCTAGGGTGTAACATTTAATAGGTACGCTTAATTGCTTGATCGTGATTAGTTTTCTATCATATGCTTGGCAATGATACACATCTCCACCTCTAGAGCTAATGAGTAACAAAAAAGGTAAATTGGGTTAATAGGCTTAAGGGGTTAAATTACTCTTTTCAACCTCTATTCGATACCAGTATTCCAAAAAAGGTGAGAAAGACCATACTAACACATCCGTAACGACGGAATAGACACATATGACTGCATTAAAACCTTAACTCGAATAAGCTAAAGAATAGGATTAGTAGTGTTTTCTAAAGTCGTAAACTAGCAAAGGTGCAAAACATATATACATGGCCGTAACGACAGAATAGACATATAAGATTGTATAATCCCCCCCCCCACTTGAGTAAAACCAAGGGCTTAGGATAAATAGTAATTTAGGGCATGGATCTTCTAACTTTCACCAAAAGTAATAGACCAACAAGGTGGCTGAATCACACATACATGGCCGTAACGACATAATAGACATGTATGACTTGATCCCATCCTCGTTCGAGTAAAACCTAAGGTTAGTTGTTAAGAAAGGGAAATAAATTGTTGTTAAATAAAATTCACAAAACAAATAGATTAAGCCTGAATAAATAAGGTATATAGTTGCTAGTAACTTTCTCGACCGTTCCATGATAAAGACTCAGAAATATATACACAAACGTCTTGATTAGCGAATGACAAAGACAACCTAAGTTGGCATTCCCATTACGGTCAACTTCCCAATCACCCATACTTATTCATACTTTTACAAGACAAGTGGTGATATCGACCAATTTTATACAAAACTATACATCGTTGATTTTTACCACATATCAACGAATAATCGGTCCTCCAAGTAATTTATCGGTTTAAGCTTAATGAACCGACTATCTTCATTCTTTGCTTCTTTTTTGCTGCGATTTTTCTATTTTTCATAACATAATAATACAATACGAATCTCAATGCAATTTTTCCAACTTCACCATCATAATTCATCCGGATAATTTTTCTTAAACACTTCATCTTTGGACATGAAACATAATTGCGAAAGTAGCAAAATACATGAGCTACATACTTCTACATTCCCATTGCATTGTGTAATTTCCCGACCTAACCAGAGATAAAAAATTTCACTTTGACACAGGAAATACAAAACTTTACACAAAAGCAACTAGCAACTTTGATTAATAGGCTTAATCTACGGGATAGGCTAAGGTGTAAAGGTGTAATGAAATAGACATTTGGTGGCAAACAAGAATGGTTCAACAGGTTTTTCTAGGGTATCTTACTCTTATAGTGAGAGTAAGCAAAGGGTTACATAGGGGTTAACTAACCAGCGTGGTTAGTTAATAACACACCACATAGGCTTTTTGGTGTATTCCTAAAAATTTACCAGTTAAACAGGTTACTCCATCTAAGTCCATAGTACTCATTATTGTGGTCTCGAGTGATATACCAAGTCATGTTCTAAAGTCCACTACATCACCGACATACTCATAATTTTTGTAGAATTTTTGGTAAACATTTAGAAAAGGAATAGGCTTAATTCTCACAATTTGTCATTAAGGGTTATTTGTGTGCGAGGTCATGTAACTAGCAATTTTTACAAAAGTATGCTAAATTTTTTTAAATTTGGCATAATTTTAAGCATGTAGCATTTTATTTGTAAAAAGAAGGACAAGTAGGCGTTCTAATTCTCCACCCCCCACTTAATTTATACAACGTCCTCGTTGTATAGATAAAACAATTAAAGAAAATAAGAGATAGATTAGAACGAGGAACTCCCCTGATATTTTACTCGGGATGATTCTCTAATTTGAGCTCTTGAGCAAAAGTGTGTTAAAGAGGCGTCAGAATGCCCGTATGAGTTCAACACATGTATTTTTCTAGAGTATACCGTCACCAATTCGTTGATTTCTTTACAGCAAGTTCCTGCATAAAAGTTATAAAAGACAAAACTTGCAATTCTATCTCGGGTTTACAATGGTTACAATGCGGAAAAATAAACACACATATTGTACATGGAGTCAATACGCCGTATCCCAAACCCAAGGACTGATAACGTCCAGACAGGTCCATACGGCGTATGCATAGAGGTTCGATACACCGTATGGAATGTCTGGGAAGACAGACTCAATAACAAAATTGAAAATACATTCCGGGTTGTCTCCCGGCAAGCACTTTTTTTACAGAAAAGTCTTTAAGTTAGACTTGCCCTAATTTAATCCCATCCTTATAAAACAATTTGGGGTCGAACGGGATGCTAAACGGCACATATAAATTCTTAATAAGATTTAATAGCATCCCGTTGTTAAGATAATTCCAAGCCACGATATTAACATTTAATTCCTTGATAAAAGTTTTAGTTTTGAAAAATTTATTAGATGTATCATGGCTGGTTTTTAAAAGCTTATTTGACCTATGTGCATATGCACCATCATCGGTATTTATTACATTACCCCTTGAAGACTGTGTAACATTCCGTATTTTCAGGTCATTTACGATGTCATCTATTTTACTAATTATTTTTTTAGTACGCGTTTACTTTTAATTCTTATTATATAGTTAAATCGCGCAAACTAAAAATCAATAATTAACGTAAACGGACACCAAACGAATTAAAGTTTTCGTCAAGCTAGCAATATATTATTTTTACGAAAGTAATAATCAACTTTTTATATTTTATTTTATTGGTTACGTAAATTGTTTACGTTTCGCGATAAAAGTACGTTTAGGCATACCCGGAACCACCATAATTAATTTACGCTTCAACAAATGCTTATTTTTATTTTCAATGATCAAAGTTTATAAAACTTTTACCCCACTTATCAAATGGGACGCCTCATATATACAAGAAATAAGCAAGACCTATTCAATTTACAAGTATACTTTCTAAATTAAATCTACAACTTACACTTTACATTATAACATTATACTTTTATTTTTTT
>BQNB010169832.1:0-13738 GCA_026074375.1 Tanacetum coccineum | reverse complement strand
TTACAGTTCAGTCACTACATTATAATGTACTTATTACAACAACATATATATTATACTACCTCTCATTCGGTTCTTTTCAGTAACTGGTAGTCGCCTTCTCGAATCCGTCCACCAACAAAGCTTTCCATATTCCGAAAGATACGTCTTGTCTTTAGTCGTTTCTGGATAGCGAACATGAAGACCTTGCTTCTATTAACATCTTTCTTCATCCAAAATCTGGCGTTCATCCCTGGATTAGTCCTGTTGATCCGGAATTCCTTGACTCGATAGTCTAACGCTTCATCAATCTGTTGTAGAGTGCCATCACTGAACTTGTGTATTTCATTGAACCTCATGATCATCTAAACCCCGTATTTATCTCTAAAATGACTGCCCTTGGAGAGTCTATGACGGTGAAATCATGCTTGAACTCAAATCCAGTGGCCTCCTATCGAGGTTTGGTGAGGTTTAGTTGCGTCTGGTAACTCTCAAATCCCAGCTGGAAGTCTTCTACACGTTGTCTGATAACCAAGTTTCTGGTCCATAGATTGACAGTGGTAGTTAGAATATTTTTATCTTCGGGTGATAGGTCGTTTGCAGTACCAATCCATAAATATCGCCATATCCCCGGTTTGAGCAAGTAGAGAGTTCTCCTGTGGAGGTGCATATGTCAACTTCAGAGCAGAGGCCCAGTTGTTTGTTGGCATAGTCAGATAAGATGATAGAATAGTCCAAGCAGGTTCTGGAGTGGCCGGTCTATCCTCAGTGAGAGGTTTCCACCAGCTCTGCCTCAAGTTGACTGTAGGAATATGATCACGTCCTACCTCATCACCACTAGAATATGCTTGTTCATCTGCAGTGGTTTCATCATCCATATAAAGGTCATCAGGAATCGTTGTGATTGAGGGCTTGACCCGGGTGTCAGTCGTTGTCCAAGTAGAGTATTCAGCTGAAGCATTGTGGACTGATCTCCCTGATGAGTGGATGAGGATGGAGGAGGTAGAGGAGGAGCTTGAGCAGAATCATAGGCTTCGGTTGTGCCAGAAGCCCCTGATGCGCCTGACGGTGGTGGAGGAGGAGGTGGTGATGAAGGTGGAGACCCAGGCAGAGTATTTGGAGAGTCTTGTTTACTTTTCTTCTTAGTTTCCTCCTAAGCCTTATCTACATCAAAGTCCTCACTTTCATCACGACGGATGGAGTCCTGCAGTGCTTCATATGCTACTCGGTGGTTAGCATGTCCCTTGTCATAGTTTTCCTCCAACATGCGTTGGAGCAAAATTTCCTTCATGTCAGATGTAGGGAGATCTTTGAAGCGAGCACGAAGAGGAGCTCTCATGGCATGCTTTACTGATGATATAACCACCTCCTTCACTGATTCATTAATCTTTCGGTCAATCTCCTGTGAATCAATAAACTCCACCGTCTGCTCTCTGATCATTTTGGGTAAGTCCATAGTTTCCAACTTATTGATCCTGCTCCCCTGCTTGTCTAGACGTGTTTCCAGAGCTTGATTTTCTTCCACTAGATTCGCGATAAACTCTTCAAGTTCACCCATACGCTTGATGAGGATAGGATCTGATGGACCTTGTTGTGGTTGAGGTGGTAGTGGAAGAGTTGTTGTTGTTGTTGCTACAGTTGTGGTTGTGGTGGTTGGCAATGGCCCATGAACATTGGGAGAATCTTGTCTAGGCACGGGACCGATCACCGGTGACGTCATAGGAGGGAAGACCGAGATGTCTTGCTGAATAGTGACAGATACCATCGATTCAGCTTCGGTGTCTGCCGTTGTCTTCTCATTGTCAGCCTCAGACGGTTTGTCATTCAAGAATTGATCACCAAAGCTAAAGTCTTTGGCGAGATGTTGTAGAGAAGACAACGTCCCTGTGGAGCTGACAGGTTCTTCTGGTATCACCTGTTCATCAACCGTTAGCTTCAGATTCTCCTGTACATCAGGGTATGCCGCGGCTGTGAACCCTTCATCCATATGTTCAGGTTGTGGTTGACTGGAGGGATCAATGATCTCAACATCCGAGTGTTCAAGGTTTGGTCCAGCGAGAACACTAGGAGTTGGTAACGGTTGGGATTCAGCAACATCATCAGGGTTTGGTCCAGCCTGGCCTTCATCTAGCGTACCAGGGTCTGGTCCAGCCTGGCCTTCGTCTTGAGCCCCACTTCTAACCACTGAAGGCATTTCTTCATCAGACTCAGTAATCAGGAAGGGCATATTTCAACAGAATCCGTATCACTGCCATATAATCCAAGCTCGGCATATAAGGAAGTAGAGTCTTCACGACCTGCTGTTTCAGTTGGAACGTGAGAACGTCTCTGAAATATGTATTGTTCTGCCGAGCTCTTCTTCTTTGGAGTTTGAAGGTTGAGGAGAACTTGGGCCGCTTGTTCCTCACCTACTTTCTCTTTCCCCTTTCCTGGCACCTCTGGTAGTGGTTGAAATTTCCCAGTGTCAGGTTCCCTGAAAACCACAGGAGGGAGAGGACCCCTTTGAGTTGGGTATGCATCTGTTAAGCTCTCTTGCAAAACCTTTTGCAGTATCGCCTCCTCTGTGTCTTCAAGGCTGGGTTTAGTAGCAGGAACCCCTTCATCAATGAATTCATCTACCAACTGCTTCGAACTCTTAACAGTTCTCTTCTTAGCCACTTTCCCTGCCTTAGCACGTTTGGCTAGTGGTTGGGCCTCATACGATTCTGACACCGGCTTGCGCTTCTTTTCCTTAGGTTTGGCCGGTGCAAGTTTAGACTTCTTGGCTTTAGTTTTAGAACCGATTGGTTGCTCAGTTGCTTTTGGTTTTGCTTGTTTGGTAGGCTTGGCTGCTTTGGTGCAGGAGATTCAGGTCACTTAAGTCCTCACCGTATTACCGTTGATGCTTTGTAATTTTTCCAGTTATCATCATAGTAGTCTGCTTCCTCGAATAACATCCATTGATGAGTTCATTCAGTATTGTCATCCCAAAGGGGGGGGATGGGTGTGATTCTGTTTGCTTCCCTTGCACTGATCTTTGAGACGACCTTGACAGGTTCCTCAGTAGGCAAATGGAGTGGGAGACTGGGGATCTTGGGGTGGACGTGTGCGCTTGTGGAACTGATACTTCGGGATAAGGATAAGAGTTGCTTTATTCTTCACCAGAGTATGTTGTGCCAAAAAATTCTTTTGTCGGTCTGTGAAGGTGTTGGATGGTTTGAGTAAATTATTTCTTTTTTTCCCCACTTCCCCACATCCTTTCACCATGTCGGTGTGTGACGCGAATTGACAACCCCCAAAAGGAATTGTAGCTGGTAGGCTCTCGGCCTTCAAATCAAGAGTCTTTCCGTAAGACACAGATTGATAATGGGAATGTTAGTGCCCTCCACGGTTGGAAACATGTATTAGTGGTGACATTAGACAGTGTATGACGTCCTTTGGATACCCCAAACTTATTGGTCAAATTCAACAAGATGTATAAGGAGCTTGGTGGAGAAGAGAAGGCTCGGTTATTATCGACTGGCGTGCATCATGAAGAGGCTTCTCTGAGTTGTGTCTTGTGTAGATTAAAACCATGATATCAGTGGGACACTTTATAACTCCCAGCTTTACTGTCCTAAACAAATTGTATCCAAAATTGTTGGTATTGATATGCCGTATGTTGATGACGCTGTAAAAGCTCTGAAGAAAATTAGTTTGCTAGGAATGTCCACAGCAATCTTGAAATTTAGGCTGGGTTGAGATTTTTCTTCATTTAGATAGCAATTGCTTTTCCCAATGGACCATCGGATTGCGTGGCCACGATTTGTTCCTCATTTATGTGCGGGGGGTGGTGCCATTGCGGGTGCTTGTTCAGCATCAGTCATTGTATCTGCACAGTTACAATCACAGAGGAAATAACATGCAGATTGATTGTTAGATGTGAGCAGATGCTCGGAAGTTAAGCACGTATGCACACGATCCGAGATAAAGAACTCTCAGATCATGTTAGAGTGTTAATCAGTGAGATTGGTTAACTCTTGAGTTAACGGATGTTAACTCATCAAAGAGAGAACAAGACACACCGAAATAACCACACGATTCAGTGGCAATTTACAATCAGTGCAGGACAAGATGCAATGGATGAGACACTCTAAGCAAAACTTAATCTACGACAAGACCATGACCCAAAACGCAAGGATTTTGAAATGCTCATACTCAAAACGCAGGATATCAAAACGCAGGCATAATCAAAACGCAACAAAGTCATAAATCAAAACGCAACTAAGTCAAAACGCAACACTCAAAACGCAATGAATATAATATTCAAAACAAGTCAAAACGCAATCATTTTAGAAAATTTCGAAATAACGGGTTTAATATTTTTATATTAAAATTTCTTCAAATCAAAACGCAACGAGTTGCGTTTTGAACCTGTTTTGTATCATCTCATCAAAACGCAATCACATATTATATTATCAAAACGCAGTCATGATCTAATCTATCAAAACGCAACAAGAATGCCAACTCAAAACGCAATCAAGAAGATTATATCAAAACGCAACATGAATTCTATCTGAAAACGCAACCAAGACCATTTCTAACCTAAAACGCAGCATCAATATGACCACAAAACGCAACATGATTTTAGCCCTAGAATCCTAAAACGCAATCAAGATCTAACTGTCAAAACGCAACATGACTTTGAGCAAACAAAACTCAATCAAGCATCCATTATCAAATCGCAACATGAACCTATTCTCAAAACGCAACATGAACGCACACCTAGTATTAACAGCGAGTCTCATTCATCCTAATTAACCACGAGTATTACTTATCAAATCGCACCCTAAGCGCAAACCAAGAACCTAATTATTACCGAGAATCAATTATCCTTAAATGGCAACCTCTACTCGAAAATCATAGGGACACTTATGGAGGAGGCGGGGATTCAAATTCAAGCATTAACAAAGCATCTAATACCTCAGTAATAAACACACAAAATCAAACACTAACCTGTTACTCGATTGGGTTATCACACAAGTGTCTAAGCGAAGAAACACACTTGAACTCACAGCTTACTCAAAACGCAGTCAAGAAGTTGAGAGAAAATAGTTGAAAGTTTGACTAGATTTTGTGATGTTTGACCAAGTCAAAACGCATCACCTATTTATACCTAGGTTTTATCTTTCATCTTTTGTCATACTTGGCCCCTCTCCTTCTTATTTCTAATTCTGTAATGTGAATTACACAAATGGTCCCTCACTTTTCATAATTCTTTAACCTTTAGGGACACAAAGCAACTAATGGATTGAGTAACTCGGGAAAGTTACACAATTGGTCCTTCACATTTAATGAACCTAGGATACAAGTAGCAAATAGCACATAATACCCTAGACATGCATATAATTGACACAATTGGACCTTTTTAAGTTAACTCTAGTTTAACTCCCCCTTAAACCATAACCCCGTTAGTTACGATAGTTTAACTCCCCCTTAAACCATAACCCCGTTAGTTACGAAAAATGCCTGAAAGATGTCATAAATTTGAAAAACCACTCTCCCCCTCAATCAATGACCCGTTTTCTATTTAAAGAGCTGTAGTCGTTGATTGAGTGTCAAATTTATGAAAAACCAAGTCCGATTACTTTTCAAAAGTCGCTTTAGCTCACACGTGTGATCAAATAAATTTTCTGAAGAATCATAGACGGAAAATTATGAGGAATAAAAGAAGACTTCTCTTCTTAATAAAGAATACTGCACTGAAGCGTACCATTAGATCGTAGAGGTTGCAAGGGATATAAAGTAATCCATGCCGGTGTGAAAACTTAATTACCCGTTGTAGAACAGCCGTCCTTTTTGGCCGACGTGCTTTCCTCATGATGAAAGCGGGTTGCAGTCTGAAATAACTTACAAGCCATTTGCCATGTTTTGAAAGGTTTAAACTTCCGTTCGAGATTCATTTAAAGACCCGTTTCATTATTGAATGACATTTCTAGGACCGTAAATGTTATCGATAAACGGAAGACATGTCTTGAAGAAAAACTATTTTTTTTGGGTTTAAGTATGTACATATTTACATAGGATACTTGAAGCCAATCCGTTACTCATCCTGATCATCCTGAAGACTTTTGAGTGTCTCCGGCTTCATACACTTCATGCCAAGCCTTGGGAGAATGAATTCGAATCGTTCTCTGGGCAGTGCCTTAGTGAATATATCCGCCAGTTGATACTCTGTCCTCACGAAATACAACTCACCCTCTTTTTCCACTTGTTCTCTGATAAATGATGTCGGATTGACGATGTGTGTAGACCTGGTGTGCTGAACCGTTGTTGCCAGCAAGAGCTATGGCACTCTTGTTGTCACAGTCAGAGGGATGCGGATTGTAGCAAATCCATACTACTGATAATTGAGACCGCATCCATAGGATTTGGGCATAGCAACCAGACATCGCGATGTATTCAGCCTCTGTAGACGAGATGGACGTGCTAGTTTGCTTCTTTGATGACCAGCTGACTAACTTATCACCAAGGAACTGAGATACCAGATGTACTTCTGCGAGAGAGTTTGTGATATATACACTCGTGCTATGATCGCTGTTGTGCGTATGCGGTTAGATGCCATGGCGGCTGTCTTTCGGTTCCAAAGACCCATATTGATGGTTCCTCAGGAGATCCGAAGACCCGATTTAACTGCCTAAGGTGCTTTTTAGTGGGCCTAGAATTGATATCTAGCACACATGCACTCAGCAATTTCTTGGTCAGGTCTACTGGCTGTGAGGTACAGCAGGGACCTATCTGCTGCGATATTTGGTCTGATTAACAGGGGTCCCTGAGAGGTCTTCATCTAGTTTTGTTCGCTCCACCATAGTGTGTCCAGGGTCCCGTTTATTTAAGAATCAATTTCATTTAAAATCTCAATTTGATATTTAGATTTGGATTTATGAAAATGCTCTAGGATTTTGAGAAAAATTGTAAGCCTAATGAAAAAATGATATCTTCGACCCATTCTTCGACATTTGAACTTTAGAAACTCATTTCATTCGAAAACGGTCACAATCTTTGGGGTCGGTCGAGGAGAATTGATATCTCAAACATATATTTGAACCATGGAAGAGTGTGTTTTTGCTGTTTTCCGAATGAACAATGTTGGGACCTCGATGATCACCTATGGAGATCCTTGTGCCAGAAGAAGAAACTTTTGAACAATGTGTCATACCCATGCCCGAGGAGCCTATTTTACACCGAAAAGTGCTTTCTTCAGACGATAGACTGTTGTGGCGTTTGGGTAACTAAGCCTTTCCGGTTCTGTTGGACATAGACTTCTTCTTGAGCTCGCCATTTAAGAACACAGTTTTTCACGTCCATTTGATAAAACTGTATGTTTTTGCTGGCGGGCATGGCAATGAATATCCTGATTGCTTCAAGGACGAGCAACGGGGCGAAGAGGATTCTACAAATCTAGACCTGTCCTCTTGCGAAATCCATTTTGCTACAAGACGTGCCTTGTTTTTCAACACATCACCATATCCTCAAGCTTCACCTTATAAATCCATTGAGGCGCATAATCATGGCACTGTATGGAGGTGGTACTAATTCCATACGTCAGCGATCAAATTCATGGATTTCTTCTTGCATGGCTTGAATCCAGCAGTCTTCAGTAGCTGCAGATTGATTGTTTTTTCGTTCGACTCTTGGACCATGTTCGGATTTGTAGAACACCAAAGTTCCGTAGCAGCTGTTTCCTGATAGATAACGGGTATTGAGGAGATTCCAATGATGTTATCAAGAGGATGAGAGTCAGTCCATTTCCGGATATGTTCATGAGGTTGAGTGGATTGGTTGGATTCAGGTATGGTGATTTCCCTAGATGTTGAAGCTTCAGAGTTATAGTCTAGGGTGCGAAACCTTAAACAAATGGTTTCAGGATTCAGCTGCAGCAAATGGTTTCACTTCTGATAC
This sequence comes from Tanacetum coccineum, assembly GCA_026074375.1. NCBI lineage: Eukaryota > Viridiplantae > Streptophyta > Magnoliopsida > Asterales > Asteraceae > Tanacetum > Tanacetum coccineum. Next base: position 5,842 of record BQNB010169832.1, on the reverse strand, counting down.
TGCCTCACTGCTACACTGATGTACCGAAGAGAATGATGATCCAATGGTGTTGATGTGTGACTTCTGAAAGGTGAGTCGAGATTAATTGCTGATAGACACGGATGACTGATGTATGAACGGGTCTTGTGCTGCATTAGGATAGGATTCTGACGGTATACCAGTCGATTAATAAGTAGTCTCAAAACTTGGGTTGAATAACATCTTCTAATTCTTTATTTGTAGGAGGGTACGTATGAAATAGCGGAGCAGGATTGGGTACGAGGCCTGATCTGATAGGTCAGCTTCAACAGGTTAGGAGAGGGTCCTAGAGCTGAATTGTACAGGATCATTTGCTCAGTCAGCTCATCGAATGTAAACATGAATTAAGTCTCCATTATTTGTCGGGTCTTTTTTGTTATGTAAATTCTGTAAAACCTTCCTGTTTTGGTGCGTAACCAATAAAGATTCCTATATCAGCGTTGGTTGTAGGTTCCCTAGATTCTCACTCGTATTTGTAGGGTACAATAGAGCACAAAGACTCGAAAAGGTGAGATCAAGCTTTCTTATTGTGTACTAGTTCATATAGGGTTTTCTCGTGAGTATGTGAATAAGGGATCGGTTTTGGGTGTAACAACAGTAGCCACAGCTTCGGCCCAAAGAAACATCGTGCTTGGAAAAATTAACTATGGTTCGTGCAGCCTCGACAGAGTAAGGGTTTCTTCTTTCGACACGCCGTTTGCTGTGGAGTCCTTGGCATGTCTTTTCGATGAAAAATTCCTACTTTTTCATAGCTGGTCATACAAGTTTTTGATTGACAAATTCTGTGCCTTGTCGGTACGGATGATTTTAAAAGCTTGTGTGGAGACCGACTTGAATTTGCTTAGAATTTGATGGACAACTGCGGGGGTTTCATCCTTTGATCTCAAAAACTTAACCCACGTAAACCGAGAATAATCATCGACGATGACCAAGATATATTTCTTCCCATTAATAGTTTGCACACGCATCGGTCCACATAAGTCCATTGCATCAGTGTAATGATTAATAAGTGAATAGATATCTTTTGGTAAACCTTGAAGTATGATGTTTGTTGCCCGAATGTCTGCATTGTACGATCTTCTTATCCTGTGCAGATCCGAATAAACTGAGGTCGTTCAAGACAAGATTGATGTGAACCTTCAGTTCTTCCGCAACAAATCTCGCAGTGGGTCCCATCTGAAAATGTCTTCATCAATTGACTTTAAAATGTCACCACATAATCCTTACCCCGAAATTAATCGAATACGATGTTTCCATGACGCAAAGTAGCCTTGTCAAGCATAGGTGGTGGGTATCTGGAATCGGCAATTGGATGACCCCTTGAAAGATTAGCCATAGTGATCACTTGTGAATATGATTAAGTTGATCGATCAATGATTATGATTGTATGTTAAAAGTGATGATTGTTTGATGGATTAGGTGATATGTTGTTTGATTGTGATTTGGTTTGGTTGAGTTAATGTTAACTTAATGTTGATTGAAGTTTTGTCAAAAGGCAGTGAAGAATTTGTCAAAATGCAATGAAGAGTATTGAGATTTGATCAAAACGCAGTGAAGTTGAGTCAAAACGCAGTGAAGAATCTTGAGTCAAAACGCAACGTTGAGATTTGATCAAAACGCAACCAATTAAAAAATTGTCGATCAGACGGTAGTCTTCTCTTAGTAGCGCTAATTATGCGTACAGCGTATACGTGATCACTATGTCGTATAAATAAACTGATCACAGATCATAACCAGAGGAACTCATCATCAACGCAAGTACCATTAATAGACCCCATACCTCCGCCACTCACCGGTCTAACACTACACCCTCACGCGCCTATTAGAGACCCTAAATCGAACTACACCTGTACTAAACTTGCTCCCAATCCCATAAAAAGCAACCAGAGAGCAACCCTGTCTCAGAAGAAGGATCGCTGTCTCACCATACTACACCCTGCAATAAAGTCACATCCGCGCTATACCGAAACTTCTTTCATACACTTACATTAATCATCACCCTTCGTATCATCTCTCTTCACCTCTCGGTTTCACTTTTGCCCTCAACTTTAGAGCTTTCTAGAACTGTCCCCCCTACCCCCCCCTTATAACAATTATAAAAACACAAATTTAACATCACAAACATGAGAATCAAAGAGTCTTTTTTTATTAGTGTCAAGATATAAGACATAAAACCTTCTAAAAACTAAACTTTTGATCTAATCTCAACATTTTCTAGTATGGTTCTTGTTTTACAATAGTTGCTTTCATTATCTCGGTCTCCTTCCATGATAATCAGTGACGAGGTGTCATTTCATACACTATTTTGGGGTCATTTAACCCCCTAAATCAAGCAAATATGCCCAGATTATGTGCTTAACCATTTTTTTAGGTTTTTAGCACTTGGATGACATTTGGAGGAAATACACGTGACTTGGGCTCATTTAGAGAAGAAACAGATAAGACTACGACTCTACACCATTTATTTGCAGAATCGTGCATACAGAACGTGGAGACGGCGTCGCAGGCATAAAGCGACGTCGTCGTGATCTTTCTAGTGACGACGTCATGGATTTGATGACGACGTCAGGATGTAACCGACTTAAACCAAATCTAGAAGATTCGACATGGTGACGCGTCGCGACCTCTACTTGACGTCGTCGCAACGCTTTTCCTATAAATACAAAACCGGTTTTAGGGTTTTAAGTGGGTAACTTTGTATAACTTTTAAGAGACGAATCCTAATCATTCTAGCAGTTTTAGACCATCTTTAGGGCCTCAAACCCTATTGTAACTGACCTTATTCCATGTTTAAATCAAGTAATATTGTTTATCTTTAATCATTCAATATGTCTATATGTTGTTTGATTGATTTATGTTCTTGCTTTCTTTATAACATGCTAGGTTAAACCCGCCCTTGTATTTACTTATGATTGTATAAAACTTAGATTATAGATCCTTTTAATGTTGCTTTTTGTGATGGATGTGCACGTTAGGCTTTAGAAAACTAGCCATAAGATATTAAATTGGCATAGACGTCTAGGAAAACGCGAGTGTGTAGAAAGGATACCATCGGTAACAGTCTTCATACTACCTTACCCTTAATATGGTTGATCCCTCTTAAAATATTTCAATTGCATTTAATATACTCTTAGGGGCCTTGTAATAGTCTTCATACTACCTTACTTGTGCGTTGCCTTAACAGAATATTAAATAGACGACGGGTTCGTGTAATTCGTTCATGATTTAGGAAATACTTACACAGATCATCATAAGTGTGACAAAGCAACAGGATTAGGAGAAGCAATCTAAGGAGTAGTACATGATTAAGTAAATACATCTTTTTATCATAAAGTTATCACCAATAAATTAGATTATATTTAGTTTTAATTAGTTAAACAAACCAACCTCTCAAACCATGATATTTACTTGCTTTTATAAAATAAAAATACAAAAAAATCTTCTCTCAACTTCGGAGACCTCTGTTAGATCTTGATCGAGCCTTCCCAACCTATTCTCCTAGAGAACGATAACAACCCCCGAGTCTTGCCTATACTACACTACAATGATTAGGTACACTGCCTAGGGAGTTGTAAAACTTTTTGTAGAAGTCCTTTACGACAACCATAACAAGCATAACCAAATTAACGAGACCTGCATATTTGTAATCAGACATCAATTGTTGTCTTTGGTAAATTTTGATTATTTAAAATAAATATGTAACATAACCAGAAAAGTTTTTCTTTTGGCAAAAAGGAAATACCCCTTGTGAGATTGGAGTAAAAGTCTCTCAATAATTAAGTAATTTAATTTCACTCTTTAACAATAAATTTTAATACAAATTGCTTGAAACTATTATCTAACCCGCACATAATAAGATGTTTAGATGCATAATCTATTTAACCAAGCATTAAAAACAAAATAAATATGATATTAATTGGAATAATCAGATAAATGATCTTCTAAAAGTTGATTAGATTTTAGTTATATATTAAAATCAGACATTGACTTGTGCTTTGATTTTTTAGCAGACCTCTTCAATTTCTTTGCTTCCTTTACTTTGTTCTTACAATTTTTGCCATTGATCTTTGTTGACCACTTTTTTTTGACGCCATCCATCATTGGAAGAATCTGAGTCAGGCTCTGAGTAGGAATCAGTGACTAAAGAATCAGACTCTATTTCTGAACCAGGTGATGAGTACTTACTGCGTTTCTTTCTTTTATCTTTAGAAATTTCACCACAATCAGCAATTCTTACCAACCCAAAAGGTTTTCCATTGGACGTTCCCCATCCATCAGTTGTCAAAAAGTTTACTTGAACAATAAATTCCCAATCCATCAGCTTTTGAACACCGCCAAGGCTTATAAGATCAGCAATATTATCCTACAAAAGGATATACAACAAATAAAAAAGGTATCACTCCCAGATATAATATAAACTCTTATGCTTGTTACAATTTTAGGGTTACCTCATTATCTGCAAGACCATACAAAGTTGTTGGATCGCACTTTCTAATTTGGAATCAAAATATACCAGAAATATAATCTTGCTATTAAACTTGCTATAACTTCACAGAATCTGTCATACATACTGATGATTTTCACATCATGCTTTGTTCTTACAAATTGCCTATCTATTTATACAAATGAAAGGGTGCGTCTAAAAAGTTGTGTCGGTTCAAAATGAACCATCGTGTCCTTTGAGAAATAACTGTCAATTGACAGTTATTTAACTGCCTTTGTAACCGCCATTTTGGTCCTGCGGTTTGTCTAGCGGGTTGTCCAGCGGGTTGTGATTACCCGGTTTGGGTTTCGGCCCAACATTCTCCCCCGTAATCACAAACGCTGTGTCTTCTGAGATGAGAAGTGCTTCTTGCTCTTTGTCTTTCTTCTTGTCTTTCCAATTCGTGCATTCCTTCATGCTTTCTCATCTATCGCTGTTTCTTGCTTGCCACTGGTTTCTTTCTTGTCGACTCTTGCTTGCCGACTCTTGCTTGACGACTCTTGCTTGCCGTCTCTTGCTTGACGACTCTTGCTTGCCGTCTCTTGCTTGTCGACCCTTGCTTGTCGACTCTTGCTTGTATAGAAACTATGAAGTTTCTCTTGCTTGCCTTGCTTAGAATTTATGATTAAATTCCTTGCTGTTTGGGCTACTTGCTACCCAATAAACTTGCTTTCTGGGCTACTTGCTACCCAGATTTTCCTTGCTATGAACCACGAAGGTTCGGGTTTATCTTGCTATGAACCACGAAGGTTCGATTTATCTTGCTATGAACCACGAAGGTTCGATTTATCTTGCTATGAACCACTAAGGTTCGGTTTATCTTGCTATGAACCACGAAGGTTCGGTTTATCTTGCTATGAACCACGAAGGTTCGGTTTATCTTGCTATGAACCACGAAGGTTCGGTTTATCTTGCTATGAACCACGAAGGTTCGGGTTTTTTTTTCTTGCTATGAACCACGAAGGTTCGGTTTTATCTTGCTATGAACCACTAAGGTTCGGGTTTTTTTTCTTGCTATGAACCACAAAGGTTCGGTTTTATCTTGCTATGAACCACTAAGGTTCGGTTTTATCTTGCTATGAACCACTAAGGTTCGGTTTTATCTTGCTATGAACCACGAAGGTTCGATTTATCTTGCTAATTTGTATATTTTTTTTTTAAAGTAAAAAAAAATATTTTTCCTTTTAGATAAAAAATTAAAACTCGTTTTTTTTTTATATCTTGCTTACTTTAATATATTTTTCAAAAAAAAGTTGAAAGATATATTAACTTATATTTAAAAGAGGTATTTTCTAAAACAAAACTAATAGGGTATAATTGTAAAGAAAATAAAATAAAAGG
>BQNB010169831.1:0-13738 GCA_026074375.1 Tanacetum coccineum | reverse complement strand
AATACTAAAAAGTAAGAGCATAGCAATATGAGACATCATGCTTTTCACCCTAAAACATTTAAAACATGTAAAAGAGGGGCTGTGAGAAAAGTCACCTTAAGAGTTAGAACGACAATAGGACTTCTCGGCAAACCACACTAAGTAGGCAACCTAAATGAATATGCAACCTTTTACTCGCAACCTAAGGCAAGTAAATATACCTAATTAGATCTTGTACGATATGCTCGGACAATATTAAGGTTCATTTGTTAAGTCTTGTGTTCACATTTGTTTCAAAAGACACATTTATCACAAAGCGAATTTCTACTAATTTGCCCTGAATTTCCCGTCACTTTAAGTATTTATTTGACGAAGTTAACCAAAACTTATGGTCAAGCTACTGCTCCAGGTTAAAATCCCATGTTTTATATGTGTCCATGAATTTTCCCAAAATTTATTAAAGACTTATACTCGACCATTTATACCCGACTCCAAAAACAGCCAAATCTAGAGATACCAAAGTATTTTAAATTATGAGAGGGTCTAAATCAAGGTTATGACCTAAAAATAAAATAGGGGCTGTTTGAAAAATAACTTTGACTTAATCAAGTCAAACCAATAGCCCAACATGCAAAAACGATCCAATCAAATCCCACAATCATATTATACAAGTATTAACATCATTTTAATCTAAAAATCTTAGTGGGTTCATGGATCAAAAGGGCTCTTTTACACAAAACATACAAGGTATGCATAACTTTTGAAAATCAAGGCTTTATGTCACTTCTCTTGCATAGATCTTGTAGCAAAACTAAAAATGAATCAACCAAAGTTTTTGTACATTATCATCACTAATTAAAGAGTGTTCTATCAAGAAAATACTTTACCCACAAAGGTTTTACAAAAGTATGCATAAACATGCAAGAAAAATCAAGAAAATCCTATTTTTTGAAGAGTTTTGGTACAAGAGACATACAAGTCATCTTGCACCATAATTTTTACCTTTGTTCTTGCTCCTAGAAGATGAAAATGATGGTGTTATGGTGGTGAATGGGTGTCGGCAGCAGGTAGAAGACACAAGGAGGAGAAAATTTTTGTTTTTGCTAGATCTAGAAATGAAGTAAATGGTATTATGTTTATATAGAGACAAGGATTGATGGTTTTGGTATTGCATGCAATTCCATTGGGTTATGGGGTGGGGTTGGTCGGCCATAAGACAAGGAAAAGGAGGTTTTATGTTTTTTTTATTAATTTGATAGTGTAAGTATTATTTAAAAGGTGTAAGTTAATTTGTATAAATTGGGTACAATCGGTAAATACGTAAAACGTCGTAAAAACGTAACTTTTGGGATAGTTTATGATTTTGTTAAATTATGTTCTCCCATGTATTTTGACATTGTTATAATGTTATTTGAGCATATCGTTGGTCGTTAGGACCGTTAACTAGGATCGTTAGGTCAAAGGTGCGATCGTATAACTAGGGTTCCTAGGAAAATAAGCGTTAAACGCTAACAATAGTATGACCATATAAAAGTAACTCCATAAATAATTAGAAGAGTCAATAGTCATATGTTTGCTTTTGGTTACTGACCTCGAAAATTAACGGATGTCACACTTTCGACTATCATCCACAAACAAGATCGAAGACCATGTTCCAAGTTGCATACACTAAACAGTGAAACCCACTTTTCTCGGGGTTAGTTGGGGGTTTTTAATGCAGATTACTCAACAGTCAGCTGTGCTTATCGTGAACTTCTTATCTTGATTTAAATTGAGTTTTAAATCAGAGAATTCTCTAATCTCTTCCACGTGTGTGGTCTCACAGCTCTCTAGCTTCGCCTATATAAACGTCATTCCTAAACCCTTTTTTCCTTTTATCACCTCCATTATTCAGCTCTCTTCTTCTTGAAATTTTCGTCGGCAAATCTAAGGTAAGAATTTCAAAATCTATTTTTAGTTATGAGTGCGAAGGAAACTAGCCTCCGGGTCATCAAGTTCTCGTGTTGTATGCGCCAAAACCTCTGCTTTTAAGGATGATGCTCCTATTCTTTCCATATCTGATGACGATGAGGGTAAATATTTAGTTCATTTAGTTCTCTCTGAAGGTATTGATTTGCTTATTCATCCTTTGTCATCTTTATATGTTCTTTTAGGCCTCTCTGGCTGTTTTGAGCTTAAGGATGCTAATGTCTGTCACCTGAAGATCTCTGCTATCACTCCACCAGCTTGGAAAGGTCATTTGGATAATCAAATGGATTTGGAACTACTTAATCTTCATGACCGCTATTATGCGCGACAGGCTATGGTGGATAATACAGTTAACAAGAGGGCCTGTGAGTTTTTGAAAGTTATTGAGAAGATGAGTGGTGAAGCTGATGTTATCAAGGCTAGGGAAAGATCTCGTGAGGAGGAATGTGAAGAGCTTCAAGTCAAATGTGAAGCTGCTATGGCAGAGTTTGATAAGAATCATGCTATACTAGCTCTTCGAGAGAAGATTTCTTCGCTGACTGTCGATGTTAAAGAGCACAAAGGTAACCTCGATAGGATGATGCTAGAGAGACAAAAATGGGCAGGCTACCAAGTGACCCTTTCGACCCTTGAGTCGAAGGTTGATTCCTTGAAGGCGAAGAAGGCTAAACTGGAGGCTGTTGAGGCGTATCTTCGTAGAGAAGTTTAGGAGCTCAAGCAAGATAGGAGAGATGTAGTGTCAAAGGTCGTACCTTATGCTGCCATGGAGTTGGTGCATAGTGATGAGCTAGGCAGGCTTGTTGGTACGTTGGTGTCCTCCGCCATTACTTATGGACGCTGCAGAGCGTATGAGCAGGTTGCTACCATAAAGGAGCCTTTTAACTTATCAAAGGGTAAAGGATATCGTTCTTCGTACAAGAAGGAGCATACTTAGGCTAGCAATGGTTTTGCCACTGCTATGTTCCTTTGGCTGGACGAGTTCGTAGCAGATGTCGTAGCTCTGATTGAAGCTCTGTTGTCGAAGAAGCCTCCCACGTTACAGAAGCCTACTCCTTTAAGGATTCAAATGCATGTGCCTTCTTCCCAGATGGCTACTTCGTCCTCTGCTTCATCTTCAAATCCAATGTCTCCTCCTACTGATCTTGTGAAGCCCTCTCCATCTCTGTTTAAATGAAGGTCACCAAGTTGGTGTTAATTTGGTCCCAAGGGTGGTGTGTACCCTTTGAACGTCTTTACTTTGATCCAGGCTTCAGCCTTTAAGACAATTTATCTTTGCAATGGTTCATGTTGGCCATTGTTTGAACAATTTGCGTCAACCTTTTTGGTTGGTTTTAATGGTTACCCCTTTCTGAGGATTGAATGTAGGGATGCAATCCCACCTTTTGTTGTACTATGGTGGATAATGCAGTTAACAAGAGGGCCTGTGAGTTTTTGCAGGTTATTGAGAAGATGAGAGGTGAAGCTGATGTTATCAAGGCTAGGGAAAGATCTCGTGAGGAGGAATGTGAAGAGCTTCGAGTCAAATGTGAAGCTGCTATGGCGGAGTTTGATCAGAATCCTGCTGTACTAGCTCTTCGAGAGAAGATTTCTTCGCTGACTGCCGATGTTAAAGAGCACAAAGGTAACCTTGATAGGATGATGCTAGAGAGCCAAAAATGGGCAGGCTACCAAGTGACCCTTTCGACCCTTGAGTCGAAGGTTGATTCCTTAGAGGCGGAGAAGGCTAGACTAGAGGCTGTTGAGGCGTCTCTTCGTAGAGAGGTTGAGGAGCTCAAGCAAGATAGGAGGGATGTAGTGTCAAAGGTCGTACCTTATGCTGCCATAGAGTTGGTGCATAGTGATGAGCTAGGCAGGCTTGTTGGTACGTTGGTGTCCTCCGCCATTACTTATGGACGCTGCAGAGCGTATGAGCAGGTTGCTGCCATGAAGGAGCCTTTTGACTTATCAAAGGCTAAAGGATATCGTTCTTCATACAAGAAGGAGCATACTCAGGGCCTTTTAGCTATGATTTTGCCACTGCTTCGTTCCCTTAGCTGGCCGGTTCGTAGCAGGATGCCGCAGCTCTATTGAGTTTGTTGTCAAAGAAGCCTCCCACATTATAGAATCCTGCTCCTTCAGTGACCCAAATACCTTTGCCTTCTTCCCACAAGGCTACTCCGTCCTCTACTCCATCTTCAAATCCAATGTCTCCTCCTACTGATCTTGTGAAGCCCTCTCTATCTCTGTTTGAATGAAGGTCACCAAGTTGGTGTTAATTTGGCCCCAAGGGTGGTGTGTACCCTTTGAACATCTTTACTTTGATACAGGCTTCAGCCTTTAAGACAATTTATCTTTACAATGGTTCATGTTGGCCATTGTTTGAACAATTTGTGTCAACCTTTTTGGTTGTTTTTAATGGTTACCCCTTTCTGAGGGTTGAATGTAGGGATGCAATCCCACCTTTTGTTGTATGTCATGTTGTTATTCCTTTGGGGGCCCAAGTCTGATCCTCATATTGTTTATTGTTGAATCATTTTGCTTTGTAAAGCAAAAGGCTTAAATGTTTGTGCCCTTTTCGAAGGTTGGCTTCCCTTAGGAACCTGATTTGTTTTCCTTATGTTTGAGATTTTAGGAGGACTTAGGTCTGACTCCTTTATTCGCTTAATCAATGAAGGCTCATGTGTGGCAATGAATTGTAGCCAAATGTATTGTGCCACTTTCAAAAGAAGGTTTCCTTAGGAACCTGATTTGTTTTCCTCATGTTTGAGGTTTTAGAAGGACTTAGGTCTGACTCCTTTATACGCTTTATCAGCGAAGGCTCATGTATGGCCTTAAGATATTTTTTTGACTGATTGTCAGTTGTTAGATGAAGGGTTTCGATCCGCTTCATTATGTCCCCAAGGCTAAAAGAAGCAATGAGGAAAGTTAACATGAATTTTAAGGATGTCTTAGTTTTGTAGGGCTCATGTGTGGCCCTACGACATCCTTCCGAACGTTGAACTTAATATTAGGCTCAAGTGTAGCCTTATGACACAAGTACTTCGAAATCAACCTTCTTTATTGATAGTGTAGAAAGATTTACATCATCACAAGTATGAACACTTAATTTGCTATACCATTTTTGATAATTCGAAAATGGAAATACGTAAAGGGAAATAAGAAAGAAAAACTTTGCGAAAAAAGAATGTAAGTTTTACATGTAAAACTTACGAAGGCTTGTTCCTTTCGTTGTTTGAACTAACGAGTGATCGGTTGTGTCAACAATTGTGTAGAGTGTTCTTTGTGGACTTTGTTTATTATATATGGGCCTTGCCATTCATTCGCGTTTCATTTATGTAAAACAAAATCTCTCATGATGTACATGGGGTGACTGCTCCTTGCGCTGTGGTATTTTCGCAACTTTTTTTTGTAGTATTCCTTTTCCATCGAAGCCACTTCCTTGCTTTCTTTACCTTTGGTTACTTTCTGCACTCTTCCCCTATCATCTGTTTCGATTATGGGGATCATGGCTTCTGAACCATAGGTTAGGCTAAATGGTGTTTCTTTCTGGCTATTCCTTGGGAGGGTTCTGTGTATCCATAATGTTTTAGCTAGATTATCCACCCATCCCTGTTGGCTTCGAGTTAGCTGCCTCTCTATGTGGTGCATTATTTCCATGTGTTCTGTGACAGGAGAAAAGGATTGTGTTACTTTCAATCCTTTACAAAGGTCTGCGAACATCCCTTCTTTGAAATGTTTCTCTTCTTTTGAGCTGATTATCCGGGGTACTCCGAATCTGCATACCACATATTCCCATACGAACTTTTCTACTTGTCTTCCGTTTATGGTGGTTAGGGGTTTGGCTTCTACCCACTTTGTAGAATGTTCGACTGCGATTGCTAGAAACTGTAAACCTCCGGGGGCCATTGGTAGCGGTCCTAGGATATGAATTCCCCAATGGCTAAAAGGCCACGTGCTCCCTGCTGCTATGGCCCCGCTTGTTCCAGCTTTCCTTATTGCGGATTGTTCCTTGCATTTTTCGCAGTCTTGAATTGCTTTTGCAACTTCCCTGTGCATCGATGGCCAATAGTAACCTTGTTTCGTGATTCTGACAACTAGTGAGCGTGGTTCCGCATTAAATCCGCACGACCCTTCATGTATTTCTTTTATGATCTTGTCAGTTTGTGGTGGGGCCACGCAACGGAGCCATGGCGTGAAGAAGGATCTTTTGTACAGGTTTCCTTGGATTAGCTTGTATTGTGGCGCATGGATTCTAATCTTCCTAGCTTCCTTTGTGTCTTCTGGCAATAATCCGCTTAGCAGGTATTCATGGATGGGGTCCATCCAACTTTTCCTCTCCTGCATATCTACCTTCAAAACTTCTTTTTCCTCTATTGACCTTTTGGTCAAAACTTCGACTAGCACTTCCTTTATGAGATGTTCTAAGGTCATTGATGCCAGCTTGCTTAGCGCGTCTGCTTTCTTGTTCTGGTTCCTACGTACATGCTCAACTGTGTACTCTTCGAAGCCCCTTAGCGCAGTTTTAACCTTTTGCAAATAGTCTTTGATTGATGTATGTTTTGCTGCGAAGGTGCCTTTTATCTGGTTTACCAGAAGTTGGGAGTCCAGGAATATTGCCACTTTTGCAATTTCCATTTCATGAGCTATCCGTAGACCTGCTAGCAATGCTTCGTATTCTACTTCATTGTTCTTTGTTTCAAACTCAAAGCATAGAGCATAAGTATACTCTTTACCTTCGAGATCTATCAACATTAGCCCTGCTCCTGATCCGTCTAAGTTAGAGGCTCCGTCGGTGTAAAGTCTCCACTTACTGTTTGAATCTGGCACCTCCTTTGGTTTTTCTTTCTTCTCGTTGTCCTTAAAGGGTATCTCGACCAAGAAATTAGCTGGCGTTTCTTTTTTATTCCTTCTTAGGAACACGATATCATGTTCCCCTAATTTGGCCACTCTTCTTGTTTTTTCGGGTCATGTGAGCATTTGCTTAATGGGTGTGTTTATGAGAACCGTTATCGTGTGGGCCTGAAAGTATCTTCGGAGTCTTCTAGCTGCGTGAACCAAGGCCAATACAAGTTTCTCCAAGGCAGGATAGTTGAGTTCGGCTCCTTGTAGGACCCTACTTACGAAATAAATGGGGGTTTATACTTCATTTCTCTTTGCGGCAAGCACAACACTTATACTTTCTTTTTAGGCGGCGAAGTGCATTGTTAAAGTTTCTCCCACCCTTGGTGCAGCAAGTGTTGGTAAGGCTTGAACGAGTTTCTTTATTTTCTTTAGTGCTTTGTCGGCTTCTGTTGTCCACTGTATGTTCTTTTTATCTTTGCACCCTTTGAGTACTTTGAAGAAAGCCAGGGATCTTTTCACACCTTTCGATAAAAACCGGCTAAGGGCTGCTAGCTTCTCATTGACACTTTGTATGTCTTTTAGTGTTCTTGGCTAGTCGAGGTTAGTGACTGCTTTAACTTTCGAGGGATTAGCTTTTATGCCCTGCTTAGTGATGAGGTGTCCTAAAAAGGGGCCTTCTTCAACACCGAATGAACATTTCTTTGGGTTTAGCTTCATGTTGATCGATTGAAACCTTTCGAAGGTTTCATGTATATCTTTTAACATTTCTTTTTTAGAAGTGCTTTTGATGACCATGTTGTCTACGTAAGCCTCAAGGTTTCTTCTAATTTGGTGACTGAAGACCTTGTCCACTAACCTTTGGTATGTTGCCCCTGCATTTTTTAGACCAAACGGCATCTTTTTGTAGCAGAAGACTCATTCTCTTGTGTAGAAGGCTGTTTTATCTTCGTCTTCTTATGCCATTTCGATTTGATGGTAAGCCTTGTAGGCGTATAGGAAGCACTTCAAATATAACCCTAAGAGATATTCTATTTTCTAATCGATCTCTGGTAGTAGATAGCAATCTTTAGGATAAGCCTTGTTTATGTATGTGAAATCCATACACATTCTCCATCCTCCATCACTCTTTTTTACCATAACAGGGTTGGCTACCCGTGTTTGGTGCTTGACCTTCCGTAGTATCCTTGCTTTCGTAAGTTCTTCTGTTTCTTTACAGGCTACCATGTTGCGATCTGGACCTAAACCTCTCTTGTTCTGCTTTATTGGCTTAACATGGTTGTACTTATTCAACTTATGTTCCGTGTTGAAAGGTTTTCCTTCAACCATTATGGTTCTCGGAATCCCTATCATATCAGTGTGTGTCCATGCGAAGACATCTATGTTTGACTTTAAGAGGTTTTGCAACTCTTTTTTGAAATGTTCAGGTAGCTGCTTTCCGATGGTCACCGTTTGGTCGGGATACTTGTCGTTTACGATGATTTTTTCCTCAGCGTTGACGCAACTGAGGACCCTTTCTTCGTTTGTGGCAAGTATCTTTCTGGCCCTCTTTGTTCCTTCATCAGTTTCGTCTGCCAAAAGTACAGTTCCGATTCCTTTTTGGTATGAAATTTAATGGCTTCGTGAATCGTTGAGACTACGATTCCCATCCTTTGCATCATTGTTCTGCCTAACAGCATATTATGTGAGGAATCAGACCTTACAATAACGAAGTTAAGAGTTTCTGTCCTTGAGAGGGGGGCATCTCCTATTGTGATCTCTAACGAAACTTCACCAATGGACCAGGAACGTTCTCCTAAGAACCCTACTAGAGGGGTCTTCAGGTCCACTTTAGTGGCTTTGATGCTAGGGTTCAGTTTCTCAAAGCAATGCTCGTAGATAATCTCACATGAGCTTCCGCAATCCATGTATACTCGCCCTACCTTTCTTCTAAATATATTGGCCTTTATAAGGACTGGTACGTTATTCACCTTTGCTACTAGAGGAAATATAATTTCCTTTCCTCCGTAGTCTGTATTTTCTTGTGCGAGGCTTTTTGCGATATAGGCTTCTCGACTTACCATAAGTATAGGAGCTTCAGCGGGTGCGGTGCCTTTATCCTTTTTACTTTCTCCTCTTAGGGTGTCGGATGACTTTGTTCTTTCCTTTTTTATTCCTTTCACGAGGTACGAAAGTTGTCCTAAGTTTACAGCCTCTTGAATCTGAGTTCTGAGGTGTCTACAATCATTGGTATTGTGTCCGTAATCTTCATGGAAGTGATAGTACTTGGACATATCTCGCGATCACTTACTTCTGAAACATCTTTGGAGGTGGTTCGAAGCTTCTTGCAGCCTTCTCCGTAGCGAGAATTTCCTTCGGACTTTTTGACAGACTAGGAAGCAAACCATGGTTAGGTCCCCGGTAGGGGGAGAATTTGTCTTTGTTTTTCTGTCCTCTGTTATTATCACAGGAACTTTTCTTTGACCTTTCGAAACTGTCTCTTCGATCGCTTGAGGCACTATTAGTGGCTACCTCTCTTGCTTCAACCATGTGTAAGTCTTCTCCATTAGACCTTTGTAAGTGGATGGAAGGTCCGTGGAGAGATGTTGGACCAAACTCCTTGTTCTTAAGCCATGAATAAAACCCGAGATTCGTTGTTCTTCATGTAAACCCAGGATCTGCAAGGTATCATCTGTATATCTGGTGATGAAGGCTCGAGTGCTTTCGCCTTCTCTTTGTTTGATGTTGTGGACAGCTAGATGTGTTTTCGTGAACTTCTTCTGTTGGCTAAAATGCGATCAGAATTTTGCCTTGAGATCTTCGTAATCGAGGATACTACCTGCTTACCATATTCTGGCAGAGTCTGAGGGTATATGTGAACATATGGCAGGCTACCAACATTAACCATTTTTGCATCCGTATAGCTCATTCAAAAAGGTGTAGGAAGTTATCCGGGTCTCCTTTCCCATCATAAGAACCGATATAGGAAGGCATTTTCAGTCCGTCTGGGAGAGGATAATCCTCTATCCAACGCACAAAAGGTGTTACCGAACCCACAGGGTTCAAGACAGCGCCTGTCAGGTTTGGGTTGGTATACACAGGCACATTTGGGAATATGTACATAGGCTGTGTATAAAAAGGATAACTGTTTGTAGGCATATTTGCGGGGTACGTAAAACCATTATGGAAAGGCATATTACTATTTGCAAAGGTCTGTGGTGCGTGCCCCTCCTGTAGGAGATGGGCAAGAATTCCCCCCATGGGAAGGTTTCCCGGTGGAGTTTGCGTGGGGAAGCTTAAATGCTGCCCGTTAACAAAACTCGTAGGTTGTTGATAAGGGTGAATGTGAGTAGGCATGAACCCGTTAGGTATACTCAAGCTAGCAGGTTTGAAAGGTTGAGCATGGTGTGAGAGGAACGTACCGTTAGAAGGGAGATTCCCTCCTATGTTATTTGGAAGTGCCTGACCTCCGTAAGCGGAAGTCAGAGAAGATTGCAAAGGTTGCCCATTCTAGCTTCTCCCCAAATGGGCTGCTAAAAGTAGAGGGAGATTCACACTTTGACCTCCATTTCCTTTGGGTGTTTCTTCTAAAGGCTTTCCCCCTTCAGTATTCCTTCCAACCCTGCTTTCCTCTCTACTCTAAGCTCCTTTGAACCCCACTGTTCTTTCCCCCCGTCTACGGACCCTGGGAGATGCTACTCGAAGAGGTAGAGTGGTAGCTCTGGTAGGCTCAGGTCTTGGCTCCATCTCTCATTCTTCGTCGTAATCTTTACTGAAGTACTCTAGTTCGGTTCGGAGGTCATTATTACGCATCTGCCTACGTCGGTCCCTTAAGAGAAACTCAATGGGTTCATAATTAGCTTCGACGAAAGCTGGGCTAATCACGGGATTAAGATTAGTTGAGGTGGAAGCACGATAATCCATGGGCGTATTTTCAGGAGTGGTAGCGGAAAACATGATGGTAGTTATGGGTATTGCCGAGAAACCCAGTGGTGGTGTAATTTTTCTCCCGCTTATCATGCCGAAAAAGAAGATGAGTTATTTTGACAGTTACTAGGCTTGGTTTAAACGGGACTAATTGTTGCGGTCCCACGGATGGCGCTACTGATTGTGCAAATATGGGCACAATCAGGCTTCGATGAGATCGAAGAGTTCCTTGGGTGATTGTTGAGTTGCCAAGCCTTGAATAACATGTGTCAACACAAATGAAAACACTATGTTAAGTGAAGTGCAGGGGGTGTCCCTGTGAATCACCTTCGGCGCGAGAGTAAGTATGTGCTTTGTATTTGGTAAAGTATGATAACGTAAGTAAGTGTGTGAAGAGTTCTAGCCATACATGGAGCCCTTACCATCTATTTATAGGTGTAGAAATGAGATGGGACGAGGCTTAGCACAAAGACCGGTGATCGTGGGGGTGTCTCACGATTTAAGGGGTGATTCTTGGGGTTGTGTACCACGATCTCTATTTTGGCGGGAAGACCTTAATAGAGATGGAGAACGTGGGTTTGACTGTCTGACCTTTTCTCTAGTTTCGTCGAAGGCCCACCACTAAGGGTGTAGGGCTTCGCGTGGCGGATTCTCATATTGGTAACCATCCCGAATATGGTTTTACGCCACTCAAAACTATTTAAAGGTTATTGGTTGTAATTGGGAGAAGATCACATTCGGGCTTCGAATGGGAGGCCTTCGAACCAGAGAGGAGGGTACGTCATCACATGTGTAAATAGCAATTACAAATAGGTGCTGATCTTATTGGTGATGTGAACACTCTTCTAATGGGTTATGAGAAATGATTGACAACCTGATCAAGAAAGCTTCTACGAATAAGGATGAGAGAATAGTAAAGTAAAAGTTTTTATCTTTTTTTTCTTTTAACTTTTTACATTTATGGTGTAAAAGATTATTAACCGTTGTTGTTGATCTCATTTATACTTGTAGCTCTTATTAGAGCCCTCTTCATCAACTTCAAGAGAGGCTCCAAACATGCTAACATTGGTGCAGTTCATTGGTGTTACGCAAGTATTCAAAAGGATCCGCGTTCACAAAAGATCCATGTTGATACTCTAGAGGATTATATTCTAATTACCAAAATATAGGAGATCCTTATTTTCTTCCGTGGTTTTTCCTTACCCAGGTAATATGCCCAATGTGGATATGGAAAAAACAACACCATGTAATCTTCAGTCTGATACATCGGTTTAGTGGTCTGGTCTTTTATCTCACCCGCTCTTACCGATGCAACTTATTTGTGTTTAGAGTATCACTAGGTAAATGATGAAGTGGAGAATTATGCAATTCACCGTTTGCTAACTGTGTTTAGTAGACAGAAAGAATGTAGTTTGGCGTCCAAAGATCGGCCCAAAATGGCAAGTACAAACCAAGTTTTCTTAAGCTAGGCTCATTTGGAAAGTCATTTCTGGTACCGAAAAATAGGGATATGGATGACATTTCAAGTGATTCTAAACCAATTTCTCATTGTCTTCTCTATGCAAGAGTCTGACGTTAATTAAGATTTGTTTTTTTAACCTCGTTGCTTTTGACATATCGTCCTTTGCACCATGGCAACTCTTGCTTAAACCGGAATTCATTTTACAACCAAAGGGCCTCTCGAACATAAGTATGTTTCCTTAAAATATCATCTAAACGATGTACCAATTATACATGTTACAAAAATATATTAAAGATTTGCCTTCCGATTGTTAGAGCTAATTTGATAAGCTATTAACTATTTCTCCTTTCATTGTGTAATTGTTACCCCCAACCCTGCTCGGTTATGCTCTTATTATCTAAAAGCTTTAAGTCACATTCAAGTATTTTGGATTTAGTAAAAATTGATTGTTCAACTTAAATGAGAAAATGTTTGGTTCAACTTCATATGTGTACGCGTTATAGAGCATTTAAAAAGAAGTAATATAATGCAATACTTCAGGTAGAACATTGCATGCAAGGCGACGGTGCACAATTTCCATTAGCTTAGTAATGAAAGATGTTTGAAAAGTTAAAATCAATAGTCAAGTGTCGAGCCACAGGTGCCTATTCTACTTATTGATTATAACTTATTAGCGCTGACATGTTGCTTTTGCGGAATTCAGGGTTGGAAACTTATACTTACGACATGTGCAATATAATTGTGTGCGAACACTCCGCGGCAACGCGCGACGTGTGGAAATCCTCATTATTTACAATTTGCATATATATTCTTCTAAAGATGAAAAATTGCATATATATCCAAAACACACATACATCACATTGTATTTGTAAAATGATATATATGCAATTCCTCTAAAACAACGAAATGAAAAGTACTTGAATAACTAAATTTAACAAAAAAACCTAAATTTTATATCTCTACTACAGATAAAATGTTTACAACTTTTCTTG
Organism: Tanacetum coccineum; assembly: GCA_026074375.1. Classification (NCBI taxonomy): domain Eukaryota; kingdom Viridiplantae; phylum Streptophyta; class Magnoliopsida; order Asterales; family Asteraceae; genus Tanacetum; species Tanacetum coccineum. Next base: position 613 of record BQNB010169831.1, on the reverse strand, counting down.
AATTTTCAAATTTCTTGAAAACTTACTCTAACGAGGTTTGTAACCCGCGCTTCGCGGCGAAGCGCTGGTTTTTAAAAATTATGGCGGTTTTCATTGACGAATAATGTGATGGGGTAGTTATGTTATGATACTAAAAGTGTACTTTAATGCATATAAGTACCAACCTTATAAATCCTTCCACCTATATGTAAAATTCTATCTTGAGTTTGTAACTAATGAATGCAAATGCTGTTACAATTTATGAAGTATTGGAAAACATTCCATGTTAGGAAGAAATTGAAATTGAAAGCTAGACGTCTGTCAAAAGGATTTTGTTGAGTTTAAAGATCTAGGCTTAGTCTAGGATTAACAACATCAATGAACATAAAATATGTATAGCGGAATTAACAATGATATTGTAACAAGGTTTTACCAAACATTCACCACAACCCCAATATTATTTGATCAGAATAATACGGTTACATCAACAAACTATCACTACTAGAAAATGAGGGTAAAGCAACACTCGTAAAGTGTTGTATTAGGCCTAAAATATGTTGCATAATGCCTAGTGCAACACTTTTTCAAGTGTTGCCTTAGGCTCCGTTGCCTTAGGTCTAAAGCAACACTTTTT
>BQNB010169828.1:0-13739 GCA_026074375.1 Tanacetum coccineum | reverse complement strand
GTAATGTAGAAGTTAATTGGGTTTTGGGGTTGGGGATATAAGTGGCGGGAAAAGGGAAACAAAATGGGAACAATTTGGAAATAAAGGAGAAAAATATAGTGTTACAGAAATCGTCTCTGGGTTTAAGTTGGACGTAGAAGGACGAAAGTGCCCCTAATGTGCCAAGCAGATGTGCCCACTTAACGGTTAAACCAAACTACTATTTGGTCAAATGATCTATCAACACAAAAATGTCTACCATAAAGACGACTGGTGTAATTATTCGAGTTTTGAGATGAAAGGTGCAGTCATAAGTAAACCACATAGACGATTTATGTATTTGATGACATCAAATAACGTCTATTATATAACATCATTTATCTCATGTTATTAACCCATTTTGTATAGTTATTGCAAAGAATTGTTACTTAATCATTTATATTTGAGAATTGCAGTAATTATGGAGTAATTGGTAAATGATAGCAAAAGGCACGCATTATGGAGCTTAAATGAAGATATTTTGAAGATTACTTTTCTGAAGACCAATACGCCGTATCCATCAAGGAATATACAGCGTATCCGTGTCTGCATTCACCAAAGACCATAGAAGATTAAAGATCAATACGCCGTATCCAGAGGACTCAATACGCCGTATTCAAGATATGGAATCAATATAATATTCTGGAAGATATCAAACGTGGTCCCTACTCTAAGAAATCTCCAATACGCCGTATCCAATACATGGATACGCTGTATCCAACCGACTTCCAGACCTTATAAATAGAAAACTCAAAAACAAGTTTTAAGTGTGCTAAATCATATTCTCGATACCTAAACCACAAAAGTCAATTTTTAGAAGAGAAAAAGAGCAGAAGAGGTCGAGCAACGTATTCAATTCCATAGGAGACATCGTGTAATTCCATATACTTTTGTAATCGTTCAGTTTTTGGTATCATTCGTTAACTCGGTTAGTTTACCTTGGCTAAATTATTACTCTTGTATTTATTATGACGTTTGAAGGCTAATACCTTCGGGTATTAGCCATTATTATAAAGATCTGAATGTTTGGTATTTGTTTATATCGATTTCTTGATTTATCATTGTATGCTTGTTTATGTTTATCAATTTATACTTGTTTACGCGCTTTTGTATGCGACCTATCATTCAATTGGATCTAGCTAAGTGGACCAAGCGGATTTAGAGTTCGGGATATCTCTCCATATATTAATTTATACACCTAGAATAATAGTTACACAAATATTATCCTTCTAAGTCTGTGTCTAGGATACGCTTCGGGCTTAACTAGTTAATTGGATATTGCCAATGGTTTATTGATCGTATTGACTAGCAGGTGACCTAGATAATTCAACAAATAACGTTTTGATTCTATTGGATAATTGAACAAGTGGACTACTAGTGTATAGATTGCCACTAAGCGGTAAGTAGGTAAACTCTCTATGAGCTAGGGTTTAACAAGATCACCATTGCTTTAATACCTAAGATAGATTATAATCAGCAAATAAGGATGCTTTATGCGGATGCTTTAATTGTGACAGAATTAACGTGTCTAGGTCTTAGGATGATGTAACACCTAAGTCTTAAGAATGATATGCCACCTCGAGAGAAGAAATCATTGCACTAAATAAACAAACCAATGTTCTAATCGGATTAATAATGGTTAATACAGTTTTCTTATATAAGGTTCGACCGCTCTTTTATCTTTTGTTAATTAGCTTGCGTGGGTAACAATTTCTTGAATTGATTGTAGTCACCAACCAAACTGTGCCAGTCTCTCAGGCTGAAAACTCCCCTTTTCTATTAGAATAAGGATTTAGACTCACATAGGTTTAACATAGGATTAGAATAGAATTAACATAGATTATATAACCAAGATATTAATTAAATTGATAGATTTAACCTCGCTCTCAGTGATCGACACCCTACTTACTACGAAACTACTACCGATCGGGTACACTGCCCGTTAAAGTGTTGTTTTTGGTTGAGTCGGCAAAATATAAATTTAAAACTTGAATCATATAAAAAACAACCCTACACTACAACACATGAGGTATTGACTTAACTTTTCTTCCCAATTCTTCCATGAAATAAATACTACCATGAATCCCAATCGTCCCAAAACTGTATTTACAAGGATAAAGACTTAGCAACCGTGTACTCAATAATTAACTTGGGTTAAACACAATATTGTACTAAAAATGAGTACATATAAGGTAGCCTAAGGCTTTTTGGGTGTAATGATTGGTTTAAAGGGTGACAATGCTCTTCATTAATAATCTGGAATCCACTAGAAAGTGACGAGAACCATGAAGAAGGATAGGCTTAGAGGGTTATACTAGGGGTATCCTGCCCTAAAGGTGAGTGCATGGCAAGGGTGTTAGATAGTTATATGATCGAGGTAACCATCATAACAATTACATGTTTAAAACATAGGTTAATCCTAATGCCTCTTATCAAGCAAATCCTAATGCTTACTATGCGGTCTTGAGATGCATCATAAAAATAAGTTCTAGAATTTAACATGCTACCGGTACACTCTCATAATCCTAAAATAACCGATACCAATGTTCCAGAAAAGGCAACGAAACCACGCATGCACATCTGTAATGACAGAATAGACACATATGATTGCTCACTCCTTAACTCGAACAAGCTAAAGGTATAATATCTAAGGGCGAACCTCACATTGTGGGGGTGAAATTTGAGGGTTTTTGTACTAGTCATATAAATTCCTATCTATGAGACGCTAATAATACTTAGTTTTCATCGGTATGTGTCATAAAAAATTTAAATTTTAATAAAAATCACCCTTTTATGCTATGTTTCGATATATTACCCATCATTTTAAGGACAAAGCAAATAGCAAATGAAAGAATAGTTTCTAAGGCTTATTTCCCACCTACACTTAAGTTGAACATTTTCCCCAATGTTCTTTATAAGTACCTGTTAAAATGAATAAAAGGAAAAGAAAACAAGGAAAAGAAACTAGTACTCCCCTGGTTTGCTCAATAATGGAGAAGAAAGATGTGATAACTGGTTAAATCGTCCTCCGAGAATCATCCAATGAAACTTCCTAAGAACTTCCAAGCTTCTTCTCATCAAATATAACCTGTAATCAAAGCCAAAGAAAACTACACCAAGCATAAAATTTGCGATTTACCAATATACAATGCGAATTTAGGGTTCGACTCGATAAATTGGATGAGAGAATTGTTAAACTCATTAGGTTTCTGCACGTTTATAAAAGAAGAATACATATATTAAATGTTGTGCAAGATTTATTTTCAAAAATAATTAAAAACTTTGAGTTTTCTGAACCTGGGCATTTGACGCCGTCAGGGTTGGTGTGACCCCGTCACAGACATCATGGTGACGGCGCCGCGTGTTAATCGTGACGCCGTCTCCACAATCTGTGAAAACAAAATTTTTGTTTTTGATGAAAAATTTCCTGCACTTGATTCCATAAGTTAGTTCCTGTACAAATGGCTGCATAAAACCTGAGATTTAACAATTCAATCATATGACTCGAAACTGACACGAATTAATCTAAACAATTCATTTAACATGTTTGAATTTGGCTCAAAAGCCGGATAAATTCCCCTACACTTATTGTTTGCAAAATACCTTTGATTGAAATTAAGACGAAGTTAAAGACAAACAAAGCATGATTACTAGATAGTTCAAACATAATGAAACAAATGGTAAAGAATAAGACACACAAGACACTCCTAATTATGAGAAAAGTAAATTGGGTTGCCTCCCAAGAAGCGCTTTTCTTTATTAACGAGGCTTGTAGCTAGACTCGAAGTCACACGTCCTTACGTGACTTCTCCTTCATCATCCATTCCGGTTAGGTATTCGAGTCCAAGCTCTAGGCATTCTTTGTAAAATCCTAGTATCTTGCTCATTACATACTCTACTCCTCTTCTCTTGTCTTTTTTGTTCCTAAGATAGACTGATTTGGTATGCTCTTTCTCTAAATCCAACAATGAGTCGTATTGTTTTATCTTATGGGGCATCTTATAGGCAACTTCATCGGCCCCTTTTATGAATCTTACAACACCTTCGGGCGGGTCATGAGTCATGTTGGATATTTCTACAAAAGGTCTCCCTAGTACCACTTGTGACAACCTAGGGTCTATGATTGAACTAATATCCTCGACAATCATGAAGTCTACGACATAGGCTAAGTTTCCTATGAATACATGCATCCCTTTAATCCTTCATGTGAAATTGTTAATTCCTCCATTTTTATTTTCCCTAGGGTCAAGTTTTCTCCTCATGATCCAATTGTACATCATTCGGGTCATGATATTATGAGGAGAGTTAAGGTCAATGTAAGTTTTTTCGATATGCACATGTCTAATATTGCATGGTATCTTAAGGTTATTGGGGCATCCTTTCATGATGATAGGGTTCCTTAGAAATATTAAAGAGATTAGACCACTCATTAGGTACCTATGGTAGGTTAGTTCATCTCTAGTTGGGAAAGTGTCAAAGTACTCCACTACCGGTTCTTCCGTTGTTGCCCCTTCACCTTCATTAGGACCCTCATTTTGGGGTTCATCATCATCTCGTATGATCTCAATGAACATCACTTCACCATCATCCTCTTTAGAGCAGACAAATTTTGTGTTGGAGGATCGGGGAACCAATCCGAGCGATTCAAGCATCGAGTTCAACTTTCGTACTTGTTTTGTGGCGATTAAAGCTAAAGGATCAGGTTATGGGTTAGATTTGGTATTTCCAAGGTTACCTTCTTCTTGTTCCATGTCTATCTCATTAACTTGGGATTCTTTGGGCTGCTTGGGGTGGATCGTGATGGCATTAATTGAGCTATGGATTTGTGTTGAGCATTACAGGACCATTATTGGGTAAGAACGAGCAGACGAAATTGGATGAGTTCCTAGTTTCGGGTTCTTAACCGTATCACTAGGTAATGTGCCTGCTATTTGGTCGGTGATGGCTTTCAACACAGTGTCTATTTTATTGGTCATCTCACCTTATTGTCGTTTGAAATCGGCTTTAAACTTGGATAGCCTGGTGTCTTGAGATGCCATGAATTTGGAAACCAGTCCTTCTATATTTGATTGGTTGTTAAAATTTAAGGACGGTTGTAGGAACGGTTCAGGATCGAACCATTGGGTTGGAACCGGTTAGGTGGGTTTGAAAAATTATTTTGGAAGTTTTGAGGTTGTCTCCACCTAAGGTTTGGGTGACTTCTCCATGATGGATTATAGGTGTCACCAAGATTGTTTTGCTCAGGCTTAAAAGTATACCACTTACCTCCCGCTTCATCGGTACTTGAGGATGCGTATTCAGCAAAGGCTTGTTCGGGGTTTTCCATGCAATACTGAGTGTCATGGGGACCACTACAGATTTCACATAGGGTAGTGATTTTGTTCACTTGGGTAGGTTGTGTCGGAGCAAGATGAGCTTCCATCAAGCGTTTAACTTGATTTTCAAGCTCGATTAGACGGCGGTCGGATGTACTCGGGACATCTTGAGGCAATGCGATTGCCTTGACTGGATTAGCAAAATCCCTTGGGTCATTGGCGAGGTCCTTTAATAATTCCCAGGATTCTTCAGCGTTGAGGTCACGAAGCTTACCACTGGCCGATTAGTCAATGGTTCGTCTTGTGACGGGATTGACATGGTCATAAAAGATTTGGACTTAGAGTCAAAGGTCGATGCCATGATGAGGGACTTTTTGGAGTAAGTCCTTGAAACGAGTCCATGCTTCGGATATAGATTCTCCATGATGTTGTTGGAACATCAGGATATCGTTTTGGAGTTTTGCGGTCCTTCCCGGTGGAAAGAATTGAGCAAGGAATCGGGTAGTAAGATCCTCCCATGTAGAGATGGCTTGAACGCGTAGGGAGAATTGAAATAAACGCAAGCGCGTTCTTTCCCTATTTTCACAGTCAAGGTCAAGTGAGTCCACAAGTTTAAGGAAATCCTTGAGGTGTTTGTTTGGATCCTTGGACCAAAGTCCATGGAATGAGCATCCGTTTTGCACCAACCGGATGATGTGGGATCGAAGAGGTACCACGTTGTTACCTTCGGGGAGCTCGATGGTATTCATATAGCCCTCATGGCTTGGTTTAGAGTAATCTCCTAGTGTACGGATAGGATTCTCGTCTCCCATGGTGGTTGACGAGAATGGGTTACGAAACAGATAACACAAAGAAAAGATAGATTACAAGAAAGCCAATGTGCGAGAATTAAATCTTACTTGAAAGGATTCAAGCAAGTAGAATTAAGCTAAACTATGATCAAAACCTAACTATTCCCCGGCAACGGCGCCAAAAACTTGATGCGGTCGTCATTAACTTCAACAAGAAGTTTTACAACTCCCTAGGCAGAGTACCTAATCGTTGTAGTAGTAGTATAGGCAAGACTCAGGGGGTTGTTATCGTTCACTCGAGGAATAGGTTGGGAAGGCTTGATCATGGTCTAACAGAATTCTAAAGGTTGAGGGAAGATTATTTTTGTATTTTTGTATTTTGTGGAAAGCAAGTAAATCATATAATTAGAGAGGTGGTTGGTTTTAGCTATTAACTAAATATAAACTAAACTACTTTGACTTTGGTGATAACAAATGATAAAAGATGGTTTGTTTACTTTATCATGTATTACTTCCCTGATTAGCCTTCTCCATAGTGTTGTTGCCTTTGTCACTCTTGTGAATGAATCTGTTGTAACTTATTTACTTCTAGTCTATCGAAAACGAACATACACGCGCAAACCCGTCGTTACTTTGTATGCCGCTAGTCGGCAACGCACTATGTAGGCTTGTATGAGACTATTACACTGGCCTCCTAGGAGTACACTATTTTTTAAGTGCATGTGAAATATTATTAAAGTGGATAGTATCAACAATAAATTATGAGGGTGGGGCAAACTAAGGATAGTATGAAGACTGTTTACCAGATGGTATCTTTCAAACACACGTCACGTTTACTAGACATATCAACAGCGATGCAGACCAAAAGCTGGGTATTTCTAAGCATACCTCACGTGTAGATCCATCCACAAAAGAAGCAAAACACCACATAGATCTACTATTCTAGGTTTCCTACATCATAAATAAATCACAATAAGGAGGTTTAGCAAGCATGTTAGAAGATAAAAGCAAGATTAATAAATAAACAAACATAGACATATTGAATGCATTAAGTAAACCCTTACTTGATTAAAACATGAGTTATAGAAGTACAATAGGAGTTTTTAGTCCTACTAAATCGACCCCTAAACAGCTGCCCTAAACGAATGGGTTCAATACCCTCTTTTTATTCTAAAAAAAAAAAAAGAAAAAAATTGTTACACCACTCAAAACCCTAAACTTCGGGTTTGTATCTCATACGGAAAAAAACGCATGTGAATGGCCGCTCGCGGTTTTAATCTTGACAGTAATGAATAGGACACACACACAAAATATTCTAGATATTGCGGATCTGAATAGGTCGTGTACTTGTGACACCGTCTTGAGATATGGTCGACGCTATCTTGATCTTCAATGGTGACGTGCGTCACGTTGTATTTGTGACTGCTGTCTACAGCCACTGTAGAGACATTCTTGATAGATTAGTGTGTAGGATCATTCAGTCTTGTTCGTTTTTCTTTCCAAATGAGCTCAAGTCACGCTGCAAGTCACGTGTGTTTCTTCCAAATGCCTTCCAAATGCAAAATACCTAAAAAGGAACGATTAAGTACCTATTTTGGGCATAAACACACGATTTAGGGGGTTAAACGACCCCGAAAAAGTATATAAAATGACACCTCATCAACTGCATAGAACCTGAGATTAATCATTGCAATCATATGACTCGAAACGACGCGAATTAATCTAAACTTTATATTTTATATGTTTGAAATGGTTCTTATAAACCGGATATTTTCTTTTTAACAACTTTAATGAAATACCTTTGATTGCGGTTAAGACGAGGTTAGAAACAAAACAAAGCATGATCAATCAATATTTCAAACATATAAAAACAAATGAAATAGAATTAAAACACAAGACACACCTAAATACGGGAAATTAAAATATTGGGTTGCCTCCCAAAAAGCGCTATTCTTTATTTAACGAGTCTTGTATCTAGACTCGGAGTCACACATCCTTACGTGACTCCGTGCAGGCTCGCATGCCCACAGATGAGAGATTCTTTCATACTTTCATCCACTTAGTATTCGGGATCTAGGTTCAAACAATTCTTGTACGTAAATTTGTTCTTCTCGTAGGCATTCCTAAATCCGTTAATTAAATCTCTAGCACAAGGATATGTGGGATCTTATTCCACGATACGTGCCCCCAACTCTTAAACCTAGGTATAGTGCGGGGCATTTGGAATGTATAGTTATCAACGAACGTAGTGAAGGATATCAGTCCTTTAGTACAATAATATTCAATCTTAGTGACTTTTCTAAAGGGTTTGCCCATCACAACATCAGTCATATCACTTAAAATAAACTCTCCAATGTCCTCTAATTCCATAAAATTCGTAATGTAAGTGAAACTTCCGACAAACACATAGACATCGTTAACGATGGCAACTAAGTTTCTCCATGTACTTCCTAATTCGTCTATCATTATAGTATTATAGGCCTTACACGTAATAATTTTCATTGGTAAAAAAGGTCAAAGTAGGCGACAAACTTTCTAATGCCAATCATACACTGAAATGCCAAGTCATCCCCATCAAAACTATTAATCACCTTTTTTTTGGCATAACTTCCCTGCATTACCATATTCTTCTAGCTCATTTAGGAATTCCCCATCATCTGAATCGTCATCAGAATCAAGAAAAGAGGAGATAAGGGGTGTATCTACCAATCCATCATCAGGCTTCGGATCACCCATATTGATTTCATTAGGTTGGTTTGTGAAGCTGTTAAGGTATTGGTCAATGTTCTCAAGGCAAGATCGATATAGGCCGAGATTGTCTGTAGCTCATTGAGCTCTCGGACAACCTTTACGCGCAACGCAGTTAGTAGGACAGGTGGGTTATTGGTCGATGGTTGACTTCTATCAATTTAGGTATATATAAATAATAAAACTAATATACTACTTATATTAACCCAAAACCAAATCAAGTATCCCTTGAAAAGGTTTAAAGAAAGAAAATTAATGAAATCCGAGTAGTATGATATTCCCGGGGTCTTATTTCCTGAGCAGGAAGTGCAAATTTGAGAGTCCGGGAATCGGTTATGATATTTGATGATTGGGAATAAACAAAGATTTTGATTGGTTTTCTAAATCTATGGGAAAATTAATGCAATTAACTAAAAACAACTAAGGCAACACAAGTTTAAACTAAAAACGCAAACCGAGAATCCTTAAATAAACCATTTGGTTTTTTTTTTTTTTTTTTTTTTTTTTTTGTTTTTATTTATGTCTCCTATTTTTTTATTTTTTCTTCTACAACATTCTTCATCTAAAATATCAACTAATTCAAAATTTTAAAACCCTCACATAAGATTTTTTTTTTTTTTTCCATGAAAACCTCAAATAATGACAAAAGAAGAATTTTCTAAAAAAGATTTGTAATTTTTGACGTAATTTACTATTTTTAAAAACTTTTTAAAATTTTTAAACTACGAAAAGGATAAAAGATAACAAATAATTTTTTTAAAAAAACTAAAAAATATTCACAAAAGTCTCCCAAATGTTGTAAGAACGGAGGAAAAATAATTCTGGATAAAGCCCAACTTATCAAATAAGCCTGTAATCCAGCTCAAATAAGCTACAGCTAATTAATTAAGTATAATGGCCAAAAGTGTGTTTAAAGAAAAATATGGGAAAACTAACAGATGGCCCTTTCTGTGCTGGTGGTATTGTGACAGTGAGTGGTTAAATATGTTGGCTTTGTGATGGGAATGTCTACAGGTTCGAAACTGGCCTCTCTTTTTTAAAAACATTTTTTTTTATTTTTTTTTAAAAACTTATAAATTAAGCAAAAATAACCAACTTTAACAAACACACTTTTTTCAAAACCTAAAAATAAGCCAGCAATAAGCCACAAACAGTTGACAGTTTACTTTTTTAACTCTAAATGAAAAAGAGCTAACTATGGGCTTATTTTTGACTAATAAGCACAATGCACAGGAGAATAAGCAAATATAGTAAACTAGACAAACCTAATAAGCACATATAAACAGAAATTAAGCAATCAAATAAGCTGAAAAGGTCTAAAAAACCAATAAGCTATTTGGCCAAAAACTGCTAGCCAAACAGCCAAGGGACACTTTTCTAGCTTATTTTTAAGCTAGAAAAAGGATCCTTATGGCTTAGTAGCTTATAGGACTGAAAAGCTTAGCCTATAAGCTACCTAAATCATCAAAGAGAAAAGAGTTTGAAATTCAGATAAGCCCTGAAAAAGGCTTATGAAAAGAGCTGTTTTCAAAAATTCACACAAGACTTGAAACTTTTTGTTTTTACTTTGAAAATGACAACTTTTGAGCTTAAAAATAAGCTAACAAACAGATCTTTATGACTATAAGACCACCAAACAGATCAAGATTGGACCTCAAAGAACAAGTAGCAACTTTCAAAAAGCATTTTGAAATTCAGGTTAGGCCACAAATAGCAAATGAAAAAGCAGTTTTGACTGAAAAGACTTAACAAATTTTGACAGATTTTTGCAAAACACAATCAACACTTGCAGAATTAAAGAGACTTGGTTCTAACTTGTTTTAATGCTTGAACAAATACAAAAACACCATAAAAACTCAACAAGCAAAGATCTACACCTATGAACTGATTTAAATATTAAGAACACCACAGATTCACTCTTTAAGTTCTAAAAACTTTAACTTTTAGTTTTAACTCTTAACAACTTTTGAAAACTGATTTTTAGGACTAGTATAAGCTAAGCTAAAATGATTCAAGTGTCAAAACTAATTTTGACCCATTTTCACCCACAAACTCAGTTAAACCAAACACCCATTTAAACAATCTTTTTGGCATTTAAACTTGATTAAGAGTGATTTAAGCTATAACTTGTAAAGACCAGATGATTTTTAGCTTAATATGAACCTAATGAACAACTTTTAACAACTAAATAAGCTATAATAACAAGATTACAACTATGCTACTTAATAAGCTATTTAAGACAGATTTTTTCAAAAACCTACACAAATGATTTTTAAACTACAACTAGCATCAAAACATAATCAAACCACAATAATAAGAGCAGAAATAAGCAATAATAAGCATAGGAACAGTAAATAAGCAAAATATTGGAAAATGAAAACTTACAAAGCCCTTGCTCAAAACAGGGAAAATAAGCTTACAATAAGCTGATCTACAAGCTCTAGCTTATCAAAGATAAGCTGGTGGTGTCCATAAGCCTATCCCTTTTTGTCTTATCATCCAAAATAAGCTGTGGTATTTTTGACTGGTGATTTTTTTGGTTTTTGGTAAAATTTTCTTAAGTGCTTAACCTTTTAAGTTGCTTAATGTAAACAGATTATATGAATGCTCAAATGAGAGCTTAAGAAAGCTTATGAAAGACTTTTGATAATAATAGAACACGAATTCTTAAAAACAGACTTTAAAGCAAAAAATTTAAATTTTCATTAATTCATAAAACAGGTTACAAGATTTTGAAAAAATAAGCTAACTATCACTACAATAAGCTGTAAATTACTAACTAGATTAAACTACATGCCTTCAAAGGCTACAATGGGGTCCTATTTATATAAAATAAGCTAAGGGTCTTGGTCTTCACTTGTGTTTCTTCTGTGAGTGAACCAAAGGTGTTTTTGTTGTGTGAGGAACTCAAAGCTTTCATCAAAGCCATCCATTTTGCTTGGTGCCCAATCCCTTCAATCTCAACCATTAATTTTTTGTCTTTAACCTTGAACGAATGGGGTTTAAGAGGATTGTCAAGGTGGCATTGAACCCATGTGAAGTGGGTTGAGGGATGGTGATGGTTTTGTCTTGTGTTGCAAGGGGTGCAGGGAGGAAGACCCTGTTATGGCAAATTTGGCGCCAAATGGGTTTTTTCGTTTGTATTACTGTTTTGGTGATACAGGGATAAAGGTTTGGGTATTTGACAGTTTTGGGCCCTCATCTTGATATGTGATATAGCATGGATGGTCCTTAAGGGACTAACGGTGTAAAGTTAAAAGGGTTATGGCTAACGGTTGTTAAGTGTTGTATTGGCCTTTTGAATTTGGGCCAGATTTACTTAGTTTTAGACCAGGGTAGGATTTGGACTTTTATAACTATAAGGCTTATATCATGGGCTTTTTCTTGAATATAAAAGCATAATGGGCTAATCCGGCCCATTAACTTGGGTATGGGTTGGCCCATTTATGATTTCTTCGATTTCGGTTCCGTCTTTGACTTTGACTTTGTCTTGGTTGACTTTTTGGTTGACTTGAATTTTCACGCTCTTTTCATTCTCGTGCTCGGTTTTATTGTTTTGGCTTCATTTTTGTCCTTTTCTTAGATATCCGTTACCTGCATAATATAAATGCAAAACACACAAATACAATGTATTTTTGGTATGTTTTTAGTCTTTTAAGCACATTTTCCTAGGTAAATGGTATGAGTAATTAAGCACATACCAAAATCCCCCATACTAAACTATTGCCGTGTCCTCACGCAATGCTATAAGTAAACACTTACGAAAATTAAGAATCTCAATCGCCCTCGACTAATTACCTCGAAAAGTAGCTAAGTGTTCATCAAGGGGAATTAAAGAATCGTTAGTTTTGAAAAGCCCCGTTTTTATCATTCTTAAATATATACACTTATTCCTACACATATTTTTGTATATTTCCTTTTTCTCATTTTTTTGTACTTTTCTTTTTAAGCAACTAACTAACATGTTTGACATTCGTTATTTTCATAACCTTTAGGGTCATAGAATAAGATGCATTTCTATCCTAAAATGCCCAAAAAAGGATAAATTCATCGTCCCCGACTTTTCACTTGTCCCAAACTAAGCTTAAAACGAAATCACTGTTAAATATAAGTTAAGATGCTAACACTACTCATACTTGTACCTTGTAAACTTTTCGCTCCCGATAATTATTATATCTTAGGTGAATGTGCTTATTTCGAATTTTAACCATGGATCAACGTTTTGAAAAATTTCTATGCTTCACGTTCCACCCGAGAATAATGAGTTTGAAGGCGAGATCATCCCATGTAGCAAATTTTGTCTCGACACATCCTAACCTTGCGGCTAAGTGACCAGGCTTTTGACACCCCATAGAGACTAGTATCGGGACTCACGGACCTTCGGTTTCAAAGACTCTTAGGTTTCCTGTTTATACATAGTCTTAGTTCAAAAGCATATTTAAATTTAAGAAAAAGAGATTTTCCCTATATTTATTAAATCACATTTACTACACTTAATATAATTATTCATCCTTTAAACTAAGGAAATCTTCGACCTTTTAGAAGGCTGCAACATTGGTTGTGAGCCGGCAAAATGCAGTAAACTTTTATCGGTCTCAGATTATTATTCTCACTATGGGCCTTTTTTAGAAGGCTGCAACATCGGTTGTGAGCCAGCAAGATGCAGCAAACTTTTATCAGCCCACAGTTTATAATTATTACTCATCATTCTTTTTTCATTTTTCATCATTTTTTTTCATTTTTATAATACCACGATATAGAGAAAATTTCGTTTTAGAAAATTTAAGTATAAATTTGAACTAAAATTATTGATATCGACTATACTTCAAAAATTGTTGATTTAAGTTTAATTTTCAAAATTAGCACG
>BQNB010169826.1:0-13739 GCA_026074375.1 Tanacetum coccineum | reverse complement strand
TTAGAGATAAATAAAAGGCCCAAGCCCGAAAGATTAAGGAGATTTTTAAGGAGAGAAAGGCTGTGATACCATATTGAAGGTTAATGTTTTCCTTGATTATAACTGATAACAACTATCCTATATATAGGATACAAGAGATTATTCTAGAATAGTAATAAATGTTGATTGATGACTTGACTTTGAATATTGACTTGACTGTTGAATGATGAATCTTGACTTGACTTATATACAGCTAATATCCAAAAATATATGACTAATAAATCTTTTGCCACTCAATATACTTATCATCAAGATGAACCTTCACGAAATTTGATTGTTATCCTTGTAGTTAACTTCAGTGAAAAAAGTTATGTTTGTGTCGATGTAAAGTAAGCATGTATAAATTATAATCAAGCAATTGTGATGCAAGCTTTAAATCTTCTTTATAACTTACCAAGAATAATGCTTGTATGCACCTGCTACCATGACAAGACTTCTAACATTGTCCTCAACTGTTAAGGCGACAATCCCATTCTCAATAGAACTCATTTCAGTATAGTGCACCTCCAGACACACCTATATAGTTAATAAAATCAGGATCCTAAACATAATTCGGTTTATCAGCAATAAAATACTAATACATATGCTTTCGGACATATTTGTTTATATTTGTTGAGAAGCTTGTGCACTTCTTGCCTATTTGTTTCATGTCGTGTCATGATTTAATTCTGATCAAGTTGGTTTATTGAAAATTTTGTGGCCACTAAAATTAATAGACATTAGAAATTTTTATAAATAAAGCATACATATATTTTCATGTTCTTGCATAAAATGCCAACCCTAAAAAAGAAAGAGGCTTGCGGCCTACAGAAAGTTATGAACTCAAAGGACTACTTAAATAAAGACATTCATTGCAAGAGACAAAAATGTTTTATATATGTGACTACATATAACCTATGTAGGGAGTATCCTAAACTATATACTAAGATAATCCCAACGAAAATTTTAGATACAATACCATTCTTGTCAAATAAATCATATGACAGTGGTTATGGCATACATGATTCTAACAACGATTCTAACATATAGTGAGTTGTTGCATTTGTCAACTATATTTAAAATTAGACCTGATAAGGATTTTAAAAACCATTTATGTACCTGAATGAGATACCATGCACATCGCCAATAGGACCATCATTTCCACCCAACTGCAAGAGAATATCTATTTTAGGGTCAATATATTCATGGAAATTTATTAATAATAACAATTAGTTTATGAGATATGACATGAAGAATTACATTGTTCCAATAATACTATAGTTGTATAAATATAATGATCTAGAAGTTTGTATCATGTATGCATCAAACGCACACTTTCGTGATGTTTGATCTATTCGACCCTTCTCCTTATTTAGATATATGTTTGTTTTCCATGTCAGAGTTCAAACATAACATGAATATAAGAGCGTTCATAAGTTAAAGGGTCGAATTATCCTTTTCAAGAAGTCATTTACTTATCTACGGTGTGAGTAACAAACTGGCTTTCACTAATTAGTCTGTCATGCTCGTCACATCTAATTTCTAGCAATTTGCACCCCTGAATGTACATTTTCATGCACAAGTATCATATAGTTAATTAGCATTTCATGTATACTGTGTGTTCTGATATCGATAGTATGTTTACTTTGTGCTCCATACTGTTGTTATCAGCAGTATGATTAACAAAAACAATAAGTGAAATATACACTCTTCATAATATACACTAACTATTTATTAAAAAAACAACTTTTAGGGCCAAGTATTGTTAAACGTCAACCTGACCCACTTCATTTCAAAAATCATCAATGTGTACCCATGTTGAGTCAAACCCATTTGAGTATATGACTACATGGTTAACTGTTTGGTCATATCACATATCAAATGGTCAAAAGGCGGCAGTACATCATTTTTAGTTTTTGACATTGATTTTAAGGTAGTGAAATTTTAATATTGTACTTGTTAAACATATTCATTTGAATGTATTTTGACCCGTTATACAATGACCAAGTAACGCATTTAATCTCTACAAAAAAAGACCCATCATAGTGTTCCTAGAATCTTAATATAGAAAGTTATTTGCACATATAAAAATTACCCGCAAAATGCTTACTTGGTAGAATTGGTAAAATTCCTAAAGATATGCCGTGTAAAGAGTGTTTCTCATAATCCACAAATCCATCAAGCACTGCTATGTTCCATTCTAAACATTTTTTCTGATATAAAACTCTGTAAATTTTGATAGCGTGTAAGTTTGTTAGAAAATAATAATTAGCAAATCTGCAAAACCACCATCGTCAACACCACCATGCCGTTTCGGTAACTGTCTAACCCCCACCAAATCTGCAAAACAAAAAATTAGTGAACCATAAGTCAACAATCAGGAACAAAAACACTGACCGCCTTGCTCAACATAGAAACGTATGCTCTCACGAATATACCAAAATCAACGCCAGCCTTGGCCCGTTCGACGTATAAACTGCCCGTGAGAATTGCTTTTATCAAACTTTTGTGAACCTGAAAATAATATAATGAAGAAGATTCTCTAGTTAGCATGAAAATAATACTATACACACAAAATAGATAATGGGGATAACATATATAACAGAAAGAAAACAAAACAAAAATGAATTTGATCACGAAATTAAACATTACCTGTGATGATGTTGCATAAAATGAGTACGTGTGATTAACAACTTCCCTTTCTCGTGTGATAACCATACCTCGATTTTCTAAAAAAAACACATAAAACAGTTAGTGTAAAACTGCCAATAAACAAATCCAGAAAAAAGTAAACTACTGCATATATTGACAGTCTAAAATTTAATAAACTGCCCCAAGGCTTTAGTATGACCATTACCAAATCCCTTTGAAGGCTTGAAGTCAAAGCTGTGAAAGGATCTTTTGAAATAAACACACTGACTCTTGCTAACAACTGCATGTCCGCATCACCTTCATTCAATTACAGTGGGTCTTGTTAACAATTGCATCACCTTCATTCCATTACATAATTGATTGTAAATTGTCGATCAATAAAATATTTAACCTAAAACAAAAACAACTAAAAGCGAACAATCGAACAATAAAAAGTTATTAAATAGTACCAGTAAGTTTGAAAATCGAATAGGAGTTTTAGAGGATATTGCGTTTTTGAAAGCATTAATCAGGACTGATAGGTGTGCTTGATGAAGTTTTTGTCTAATATTCACCTAGACCTGCAATCATAACCACAAAAAACAGAGAATAAGTAAATTGTAGTGAAAAAGATTCATATAATAAACTAAAAAAATTGCCTGAAACATGAATGAAGTTGTACGAAATATGACTAAAAAGTGGAACAAATAAATTAAAAGCAAAATGATGAAGATAAATAATGTTTTTCAAAGAAATTTAATCTTCTTGTGAAAGTAATGAATCAGTCAAAAAGATTTTGAATTCGTGATTTAATTTAGGAAACGCTTTATTATTAAGATTAAATTCTTTCCGTATTGGTAGAGGGTTTTGTTAGGCTTTCAGTTAATGAAATTGATATAGGGATATATAGGGATTGTGTTTGAATGGATTCAAATTAGTCAATAGATAGGCTTGAATAATGATGAGTTATTTAAGTATGACATTTTTTATTTTTATCATCCATCATAACAATTCGTTTGGTCTAGTGGTTGAGACGTTTGTTCTTGAAACAAACAACCCGGGTTCGAATCTAACCAGGGAAAATATTTTTAAAAAATTACAGATTCATGCCATGTAGATGTCCTAGTAGGCAATGAGGTGGCAAAGAAAACCTCATAAATAGTGACATGACACTTAATGACATGGACAGTTTATGACATGGGTTTAGTGACGTGTCGTAAACTGTCTTATATATAAGTAAAGATGTGTTAACTTAAATCATTTGATTAGAAAAAGTTTATGCAAATGATAATATTTTTCTTTGATCATTAACTATGTTTAATAATGTCATATTCATACCTTAAGTGATTTGTCGGCGTCAAGTAAACTTTCAACTAAATAACTTGTTTACGTAAACTTTTACGTAGTATGACATTATATTTGTTATTATCAAAACATGAAGATCATTAAATATAAATATCGTTTTTGCGCGAATATTTGTATTAACAATCTCCCCTTTTTGATGATGACAAAATATAAACTCATGCTTATTTAAAAGTTACTAAATAAGTATTTAGTGGATGAGTTTACATTTCTTCTCCCCCTTTTTGTCGAAGCAAAAAGTGTTGTAGAGGCCTTCCTTGCATGAAGGATCACGCTACCGGCCCAATTGGTAAATCTGAAGTTGTTGATAGTCAAAAATAAAACAAGCCCATTACCAAAATGCTATAACCCTAGACTCAGTAGTATAAAACGCACAACACACACTTCTCAAAACCTAGTGATAACCTAAAAAAATCAGTCGCTATCTTAAAAAGAATACGCCTACCACTTATCTTTGACCATTATCTTTGTATTTTGAATCTTATCCCAATCCTTGTACCACATACACAAACCATTGACCAATGAAGATAATAAAAGCCCAAGGTGATTCGGTAGACTAAAAGCCCAACTCTAGCTTCTACAATATTAGTGCCCTTATATAACACAAAAACCCTAGTTCACTTTGAGATTTTCTCAAACCCACAACAGTCACTCAAACTCTTACCACCAAATCGTGAACAACCAACAAACACAAAACCACTAACACAAATCAGTAAATCACCAATCTTTATGTCTATTCTTCTTCTATTCAGTTAGTACCGAGTTAACCCAACACAAAGACAGTCTTTCGCTTGTTATATTCAATTGATGAATGTCTTGTTCGGTGAGCTAGATTGGTTGTCTCGTTGTGCGGAATAAAAACCGGTGATGGTGAGCGGATGGGGTTTCCCGTTGTGTATGTGGTGGTGAGAAGTGATGCCGGTTTGGAAGATGGTGGTGAGGACGACGGTGCTCAGGACGGAGGTGGTGAAGACACTGTGGTGAGTACGGCGGCGATTAGGACAGCATCAACACCCTTCTTTCTATAACAAGTAACTAAAAGGAGTAAATTGCATAAAGCGTCCTTAAAGTTTGGCCAAATTGCATGTTTCGTCCTAAATGTTACGAAAGTGCAAGGATCGTCCCTGTGTGGAACTTTTGGTGCAAGTATCGTCCTTGTGGGGAAACTTTTGGAGAAACCACCAAAGGTTTCCTCACATGGACGATCGTTGCACTTTCGTAAGGGACGATTTATGCAATTTAACTAAAAATGTCTAAAAATTCAGACTTTTTAAAAATGGATGTCTCAAATGCTTTATATACTAGTACTAGATAGATATTATTAGGGCTTGCAACATGATTTATGCTTAAAGTTAAACGAATGACTTGATGATTTCATATAATACAAAAACACATCCACTATGAAGTCTTTTTTTATGCACGTTGTCAGGTCTCAAGAACAACCACGTAGAATTGAGATAATATCAAAGATAGAAACATTTGCGGCTGCAAATCGGTTTTGATGGACGGAATTTGCGAGAGGCGTGATGTCAAAGTCAAAAGTGTACCCATCATCATCAATAGCAACGAGATGATGATTTCCATGCCTCCATACCGGCTCATAAAATGTTATGCCATCACCCTCTGACAGGTTTATGCACTTGAATACGATGACAAACATTGTTATGTTGCTCTAGAAAAGTGCCTCTTCAACGTGTTCACAAACAGTATGTAGCGGCAAACTCTACGTTGATGTCAGAACCCGATACGCATATTCAAGTATAATTTATTTTAGTTTTTTGCTCTATATTTTCTTTTTAATTTAATTCCTACAAAATTTTAGTTAGTTTATATTTATTCTTACGGGGGTATCGTTGAAGCATTGATGCATTTGGATGCAAATCAAAATTGTCACGGAAATTTGAACACAAGTCATGTAGTTCGTGGTATCTTTACCCCCGGTGCTTTGTAGCCTACGTACGAGGGCAACACATGGTACATCGTAATTTTCTTTATACTTCTAATTAATTTATTTGTTTTGTTAATATTTTTTTTCTTTTTCTTTCATTAATTCATTGTTTTTATCTTTCTCACTAATTAGGTAAAAAAATTGATATGGCCGCTTTAGCCAAAATGATACTGCATTGCTTAACCTTTAATAAGAAATATGATAATCTCCCCATAGGTGGTGACGAATATGTAGTTTTCGATCATAAATTGGGCAATCTCTCAAAAGAGAACAAAGTAGCTTACACTAGTAAAAAAACAGTTTTAAATGACACTCTGTTCCCTTTTGAGAGATCGTCCAATTTATGATCGCATCTTTGTCGCCGCATATGGGGAGATTATCATATTTCTTATTAAAGGTTAAGCAATGCAGTATCATTTTGGCTAAAGCGGCCATATCAATTTTTTTACCTGTAAGTTAATTAGTGAGAAAGATAAAAACAATGAATTACTGAAAGAAAAAAAAATATTAACAAAACAAATAAATTAATTAGAAGCATAAAGAAAATTACGACAGACATACCATCTGTACGATGTGTTGCCCTCGTACGTAGGCTACAAAGCACTGGGGTAGGGTGAAGATACCACGAACCACATCACATGACTTGTGTTCAAATTTCCGTGACAAATTTGATTTGCATCCAAATGCATCAATGCTTCAACAATACCCCTGTAGGAATAAAACTAACTAAAATTTTGTAAGAATTAAATTAAAAAGAAAATATAAAGCAAAAAACTAAAATAAATTATACCTGAATATGCGTATCGGTTCAATATCTGGCTTTGACATCAACGTAGGGTTTGCCGCTACATCGGTTGAAGGGCACTTTTCTAGAGCAACATAACAATGTTTGTCATCGTATTCGACTACATAAACTGTTAGAATATTCGGGTGATGGCATAACATTTTATGATCCAATATGGAGGCATAGAAATCATCATCTCGTTCGCTATTGATGATGATGGGTACTCTTTTGACTTTGACATCACGCCTCTCGCAAGTTCCGTCCATCAAAACCGTTGCATTTGCAGCCGCAAATGTTTCTATCTTTGATGTTATCTCAATTCTAATGTAATAGTTGGAGTCAAAACATGCAAAACATATATGTATCTTTTCAATATGATATGTATCTTTTCAAAATATGTAATTCTAATTGGAGATTTTATGTTTATGGATTTTATGATAGGTTATGGCAAAACGTATCTTTTCAATATGAGCTGATGCTCATATATTTGCACATTTCCAATTAAGGTCTAGTAAGTTTGGACATCAAAATAGATTGATTCAAGTCAAATCTCTGGCTCGAGTAAACGTAATTCTGTTCACACCACTCTGTGGTGGACGTAACAGGGCCCCAAAATCTTGATGTTGCAAATGTCGTTGTCCAAACTAGATGCTCTATGCGTACAAGGGGTTATGGTCACAAAGTAAATGATATCCGAATTTTGGGTCTGACCACTGCTACTGCCTGCAACAAATGAAGTAGAAATTGTGAAAATTTAAGTTAAGGCATCAATGGGTCCATGGACGATAGCATAGGCATACCATTTTTTTAAACCTGAGTACAAGAAGGTTAAAATGTACCACAACATACTAACATACAGACAATCTCACATCCATCCAACTTATAAAAACGTAGATAATATATCTCTGGTGATGAAAGAAACAGAAAGCAACTCCTATAGACAAAACAGCACCACACATTAAACCAAAGATAAGGGCAGATTCATCCCTTACTTTTATCTTTATGAGTATCTATTAGTCCCGTTTGATTTAGTTATACGGTGATGCAGTGTTATGGTGCATGGTATGGTTTAGGTATTTATATACTTTGTGGGCAGAATTATTGATCATTATTCGATTCTTACGTTATCGATGAAGCCACTAAAAGTCTTCAATGGTAAATTTTATAACATTGTGGTTCACGGAAAAATTAACGCTCATTTATGTTTGCATTTTGATGTAGTGTTATAGTGCATGGTATGGTTCAGCCCCGGGTTTGAAAAGGCTTGACCTTACTCCTTTACAGATGGTTATGGACTTCTAAAAGTTGCAATCAGATACCATAATCCCGTTGTTTTCCTTTTTAGACAAAAGTTACACTCCGGTTTTCAGCTCAAAGGTGGATTTTGAAGGCCACAAAGCACAATCCCAGGCTTTGAGCATAAGTAAAAACCACTCTCACCACACGCTTCAAAACCGCCCAGGCTCAAAGGTGGATTATGAACGGTAATCGAGAATTGAACCAAGTTGACCGGTTGATGTAATGGAATATAACAGCCTAAGTAACGATGATCAGGTTTTTAGACGTTATATTAGTGTCGCCCATCTCCACTACCACTTTAGATCCCATATTAAGCTTTCTAGCGATGTGTCTTAACTGCGAGCTTCAGTATGTTTTGTTAGAAACAGTAATCTGTATGTGTAATATGCTTAAGAGTAATCTTTTTTGAAATTCCATATATTAGAGCCTTTTTTTATGTGTCTATGACATGCATAATAACAGATTTTTCAGCCAACAGTCTGTTGCTTTCTTTTTGTTACTATTCGCAATGCAAACATAAATGAGCGTTAACTTTTCCGTGAAGCACAATATTATAGAATGTACCATTGAAGACTTATAGTTATTGAACAACGCTTCCGGTGATGGCATATATTGTAACTGTGAGTCATGGCTCACGTATATAGAAAGAGTGACATCGTGATCAGATTTAGTGAATCAAGTATGTTGTCTCACCTGAAGAGCGATATCAAATTGCTCACAAGGGATCGTTTCAGAGTTGGGTATGCTTTTTCAGCTCCTGATTCATTGTACACTCCACCAGCACCCTTCACATTTAACAATGTAATTAGTTAATGAATCCCCCAATGATAAATATACTTTCATTTGTTAAGCACAATATATTTAGCAGAAATTGTGCCAAAGGTTAACCTCTTATTACTCATTTATAAAAATACAATTCTCTAATAATGATGTAAAAGTGACAAAGGTTAATCTCTTAGGACAGTTGTGGAATATTGGCCAGTGTTTTGAGAAAAATAAGTCAACCATCGCACCGTGCAAGTATCACTTTTGACTCTTCACTCTCTTTGCAATGCAGTGCTTCCCAAATTGCTGCAACTATTGGTTCGGGTGCTTGTATCAACCTTTCTCAGCGCGCAAATTTAATAGCCCCTGCATAGGTTTCAGTTTTACCATATTAGATATGTTAATTACCTGATAATACACCAAATGATAAGTATCATTATGTGACCCCCCAATTAAAGCTTCCAATTGTCCCATGAACGTTGCAACATTTTACTAAACACATGTTTTCCGAGAAGTACTAATATAGGATAATTTTGTCCCATGAAGGGTGAAAGCACCTTGAAAGCACTCAACCTGTGCACTCAATCTGTGGAATTGAAATTGATTCGATGAAGCCCAATTCATAGACGTGAAATCAATGTTATACCTCCGAACCAATAGGGATGCATAAATTATATAAGGTTATGGTTGCTACAACAAATAGCAAATAATAATAGTGTAAGGTTAGGATGGGCAAAATGGATGGATGAGGTAACCGTTCAGACCTATAACTTCATTATATTGCGGATAGACTTCGTTGATTCATGTTATATTTTATAGTATTGAATTAGGCTACAGCCAAAACAAATAATAGCTAATAAACAGATAATGTAAACATTTTTATAACAAAACATACTTGTGTATAGTTCAACATATGCTTTAGATAAAAACAAAACTTGTTTGACCCATTAAAAAAAAACTGAATCTACCCATTCATACAAAATGAGCTCATATTCTCTCTTAGACCATAAATTATAGAAAAAAGTTTTAATTGTAATGAGCTCATGTTCACAAATGACTAGTTTAAAGGACCACGAGCTCGTACTTTGGTCCATAAATGTTAATACAGCAACAGGTAGCAGGACGGTGGGTAAAAAAATATAACTACGATGAAGACTAAGCATACATTGACACACCAGTTATAAATGAGTAAATAACATGTTTTATTAAAATCTTAATAGTTCATATGTTAGTGCAGATATAGAATATTGCACTTTTCCATGTTTATATTTTACACATTTTCTTGCTCCTACATATCCTACAAACTTGCTTCTAGTCATTCATGACTTTTATAAATCAAATCTATGTGAAATGAAGTTTATGATAGTTATTAAAGCTTGGTAGACCTCGTGAAATTTACTGATGGAGCTCATAAAGATTCGTGTTATTAAGCTGCAAAGGAGACAACCTTTAAAGGAGCAACAATAAACCAAACTTTTATTAAATAGGTGAGTTCACTTAATTGTCAAAATTGTCGTAATTATCTTTTCGCAAGTACACTTAATTTTCTTTGGTTGCTAATTTGATCCAATGATTCTTTCAAAAAGCTTCAATCCATGATAAGTCAGCTGATACTCTAAACACTAATAAACTGTTCGGGAACGGCATCGTGTTTTGTAATGTTTCACGTCTGAAGTTTGTCTTCCTTTGCTAAAACTTTATTTATCGTAGTTTTCTGTTCTAAATGAGTTAATGGAAATTTTGTGGACGATAGTAGATGTTGCTTGCGAATAAAAGCAGTCAGACGAGATTTAAAAAAAATATATGTCAGGGAGTGTCAACCAAAAATATTACAAGACTCGTGTACGTTGAAATTTAGTTTAACATGTGATATTTTTAATTAGAGAAAACTACATATTTTGTCAATGAGGTTTTCATATTTTACATTTCATGTCATTCTCAAAAATTATATAATTACACCGGATGCCATTGTTGTTTTAAGTTTTAACACCCTATTATGTCTTTTTTACATTGACTATTGGTCAAATGACAGTGAAACCCTATTGGATCAATGATGAAATTATACATACATACATTTAGCATTCTACAGTAGAAGCTACAATGCTTCTACTGTACAATGGTTTGGGCCCGGGCTTCCACTTTGAGCCCGCCCAAATTTTTTTTTTTTTTTTTTTTGGCACAAATTTTTTTTTCACGCTACGCAATAGACCAAGGCTTATGCATAAGGTTTGGCGTGAGATGGGGAGTGAAAAAAACATAGTAAGGCGCGATAAAGTGTGATGCATGAAGGCTTTTTTGAATTCAATTTTAGTAAAAAAACATTATTTTATTAAAGAAATGAAAAAGAATAGATGCAAAGATAGATTATTTACTTTATTTTCCTTATGTACATAACATAAATATTTGAAAAGTACATAGCATAAATAAAAACATAAAAATAAAAACGACACATAAAAATAAAACTACTAATCTAAACTAGTTTCAGGTAAAATATTTGGCTCGAATTTCGCCTTTAAGTTGTTGCCATAGGTTGGGATTGTTGTTGGGCAATTCTAGTTTGGGATAGTTGTTGCCATAGCTTGAATTGATCGGGTGTAAAGTTGACATATGGTTATTAAAAGCGACGAATTCGTTTGAGATTTGATGAAAGTTGGCGAATGATGGAAGTTGATTAGCGTTTGGTGTGTTTAAGGTAGAGGTGGCAAAATGGTTGGGTTGGGTCATGGGTCTTAGATGAGTTTGGTTCTAGATGGGTTTGGGTCTAGATGGGTCTTTTAGGAGGATGGGTCTAGATGAGTTTGGGTCTAGATGGGTCTTTTAGGAGGATGGGTCTAAATGGGTTTGGGTCTATTTGGGTTTGGGTCTAGTTGGGTAAATATTTTTAAGGGATGTGTCTAGTTAGGTCTCCCTTAATATTTATAGATAGGTCTTGTCGGGTATAGCATTTTTCATTCGTTTTTATGTTTTTATACGTTTTTGTTTGATTTTGGCCGTTTTTGACCGATTTCGACCATTTTCAACCGATTTCCATCGATTTTGACCGTTTTCGATTGATTTTGTTTGATTTCGACCATTTTCAACCGATTTCGACCGTTATCGACCGATTTCAACCGTTTTTTACCGATTTTGATCGTTTTTGTCCGTTTTTGACCGTTTGCGACCGATTTCGACTGATTTTGACCGTAATCGTCCATTTTTGACCGTTTGCCATCGATTTTGACAGATTTCGACCGATTTCAACCGTTTTCGTCCATTTTTGACCGTTTTCGACCGATTTCGAAAGTTTTCGGCCGTTTCTGTTTGTTTTTGTCCGTTTTTGATCGTTTTCACCATTTTTGTGCGTTTTTGACCTTTTTCATTCGTTTTTGCACGTTCTCGTACATTTTCAGGTTGTTTTGAACGTTTTTAAACATTATTAAACGTTTTTGTATGTTTTCGTCCATTTTTGTACGATTTTGTTCGTTTACATACGTCCTTCTTCGTTTTCCTACGTTTCATTCGTTTTCATGCATTTTGTACGATTTTATACGTCTTCATATGCTTTTATACATTTTTACAAAAATTACTAAAACGTATAAAAAGGATAAAACATTTGAAAACGTTCAAAAACGTATTTAAGCGTAGAAAACGAACAAAAATAGACGAAAGCTTAGAAAAACGTAAGAATACGTACAGAAAGGTAAGGAAACGGACAAAAACGTAAGAAAATGGATAAAAACATACGAAAATATAAGAAAACGGACAACAACGCATAATAACATTGAACAACAGACAAAACAGGTTTAAACCATTCAAAAACGTTCAAAAACGTGCGAATTCGGTCGAAAACGGTCAAAATCCGTCGAAATCGGTCGAAAACGGACGAAATCGGTCGAAATCGGTCGAAAAAGGAACAAAAACGGTCGAAATCGGACGAAAACGGTCAAAATCAGTCAAAAACTATCGAAATCGATCAAAAACGGACAATATCGATCGAACTCGGGCGAAAACGGTCAAAATCGGTCGAAATCGTTCGAAAACGGACGAAATCGGTCAAAAACGGTCAAAACGGGTCTAAATCGGTCGAAATCGGTCAAAATGGACAATAACGGTCGAAATCTGTCGAAATCGGTCAAAGTCGGTCAAAAACAATCAAAAACGGACGATAACGGTCGAAATCGGTCGAAAACGGTTGAAATCGGTCAAAAACGGACGAAATCGGTCAAAAAAGGTCAAAATCGATGAAAATCGATCGAAAACGGGAGAAATCAGTCGAAACGGTCGAAATCTATCGAAATCGGTCAAAAATGTATAAAAACGTCAAAACGGATGAAAAATGTTATACACAATAAGACTCATCTATAAATATTAAGGGAGACCCAACTAAACTCATCCTTTAAAAATATTTACCCAACTAGACCCATCTATAATATTAAGGGAAAAATCCTAGACCCATCTATAAATCTAAGAGAGGCCCATCTAGACCCATCTATAATATTAAGGGAAAAATGCTAGACTCGTCTATAAATTTAAGAGCAACCCATCTAGACTCATCCTTTAAAAATATTTAACCAACTAGACCCAAATTAACCGATGGGTCTAAAATTGCCGCCCAAAGTTTAAGGTGATGAAATTTGCATATAATGGTGTGTTTAGATAAGAAGAAGATGAATTTTGAATTTGTGTAGTAGGTATTTGATTTTGCCGGTCGGTGAGCATTGAATTGAATTGATTCAAGTTAACGACTTCCATCATCCCATACATTTACTCAACTCATATATAGACTTTACAATGAAACAAACATTATAAATATACACATTAGCCGATTGTCGTTTTGACAGTGGGTCAGGTGCTATAGTATCGGGCTCTCATTTTAGGTCAGTCTGATTTTAATTTTAATTTTTTTTTTTAAATTTATGCACAAAGTAGGAGGGAATTAGCCGACTAATACAC
>BQNB010169825.1:0-11171 GCA_026074375.1 Tanacetum coccineum | reverse complement strand
CAATGCAGATGCATTTTACGCAAACACATAAATTCAAAGTGTAAAAATTTAGTTGCGTATCTGGGTATATAAAAACATTTATGTTTACTCTTATAGTAACTCTGTTATTTTCTAAATTGCTACAGAGTTCCCCTGAAGTACATGGCAATGCAGCAGAAATGTTATGTGCTATAATTAGATATGTGTCTTCTCCTCTTGCTTCTAAACTTTCTACCCCAAGGGGTGTTTGGTAATACAAGATGAGTACGTGTGTTAAGAAAAACTTTGCTTACATAGAGCGTTTCATTTTCTCGAGTACGAAAAATGCCGTCTTTATCTGAATGACGACGCCTCCAATGATAAAGATCATACGAATTCGTGTCTTCCTTGCGCGAAAGATATGATCCTTGGTGGATCGTCACTTTGTTCTTCGCTCTATTTGCGGCATTCCTCTCGATTGTTTCAACCGACCCGGTTCGGACCAGAAGTCAACAAGTTTCTGCCACTAAGCATCTCCATCTTTCCACTTTGGCGACTTTTCCTGCCTTGCCTGTTCAACCGTCTCCTGCCTTGCCAGTCCCAAATCTCTTTAAATCCCTAATAAGTAACATCCTATAAAACAGATGCATGCACGCTTTACTCTAACTAAACAAGTAAGCATCATATAACCAAATTCACCAGGATGTTATCTTTAGAGAGAGAAAGAGAAAGAACCTGAAACGTGACACCTTCTTCAGTGATATCAGCTAAATGCAACAATGAGACCAGAAAGAGCTTCATGTTTAGTTACATAGCCTATCAAGAAGAATCATAAAAAAATGCAAACTAACAGTGGGTTACCAGGAACTTGTATGTAAACATGCAATTACATGAATTATTCAAGAAAGGGAAAATGAAATATCGTAAGGCTACAAACCAAACAAAATAAACTAACCCAACCTATATTTTCTACCACCATATCTAAAACATATCTAAAAAGACTTAAATTGATTGAATCATGAGTGTACACATTCAACAGCAGTACAACACTCATGTATTCTCTTCTAGTGTAGCTTGTGGTTAAATTAAGGTTAAGGGGGCATATATGGCTTATTCCTTACAAAATACGAAAGTTATTTAGTCCCATATATATAAAAATACATTAGTTTTCCATAAAATTCATGTCTTAATCTGAAAACAGTTTCTACCACGATAGAATATGACAAACTAAGCTGGAAAAAGTGTTCTAATATAACTCCCTGGTTCGAATATTACCCTATAAACTGATAGATGCACACTGAACAACTATAAGAGAAAGAAACCAGATTTGAACAGGATAAAGAAACGAATTTTGTCAAGTAAATAGCCAAACTTTTATATTTTAGTAAGACTATGATGAATGTTGTTGGAATCAATAGGTTTGACATGCAGACTCGTTTAGGTTTAACATCAATAGGTTTAGCATCGTGGTGAATTTGGTTATATGATCCTTACTCGTTTAGTTAGTATAAGTTTTGTAAACTACATGTTCTATCTCAAGATAACATCCTGGTGAATTTGTATTATCTTAAATGGGTCAAGTATAAAAGAGCACCGGAAATTGAGGTCAAGCTGGTTCAAACCACCCAATATCTGTATTTATCTCCTTAACTTCCTAATTTTTTTATTTAAAAGATACTAAACATTGTTGTAATAGTTTTGTTTTTGTAACCATAATTCTTTCCGTCATTTTTTTAAGTACCAAAAAGTGTTTGCTTTGGTCCTTTGTAACCCTAATCCGCTTTGATCTGTTACCCAACCTAAATATGCCAGAGTTGCTAACATGTATTATACTCCATAAGTTATTAACTAAGCATTTAACCATAAACAATCACATCAAACACGAAAACGAAACCTATCAATAATCAGATAATCACTTCTAAAACACAATGCCAAACACTCCCAATCCACACCTCGTAAATTACTATCCCTATCCAAACACCACGTTTACAAGTTACAACCTTAACATCACATATAACAAAACGCGAATTATACCAAAATACAAACAAACCTTCGGCGAACGGGACGACAGCTGGTGGTCCGGCTGTGATGGAGGTGGCAAAAAAGCGGCGGTGCTCTTGCAATGGCAAGCTTAAACACTTCCTACACAAACAAAAAAAACCTAAAAACATAAGCAAACCAAACATACCAAAAAATAAATTGACACAAATTTACCTAAAAGTAAAAAGGTAATGGTGGTGGTTTCGTGTGCACATAGGTGCATGTGTGGTGGGGTTGAAGGTGGTGGCGGTGGGTTTGAAAGTTGAAGGTGATTTGTGGGTACAAGCAGTTTTTGTGGGGAGCAGTTAAGATAACTATGTTATTTTATTTAGTTTAATATAGAGGGAAAAAAGATATAGAATATTTTGGCGGCGAATTGTTTGACGGGGAAAAAGAGATATTTCATAAAGGATTTTAATTATAAATATAAATATTTTAATTAAGTATAAATAATTTAAAATGATTTAAATAAATTTAAAATAATTTATATATTATTTTAATTAATTATAAATAATTCAAAAATGATTTCAATTAATTATAAATAAATTTAAACTAATTTAAATAAATAAAAAATAATTCAAATAAATTACAAATAATTTAAAATGATTTAAATTAAATAATAATAATTTATGATTTAGATAAATTAAAAATAACTAGAAAATAAATTAAAATAGGTTAAAATTATTTAAGTTAACTTTTGTACTAGACGATTAAACTAGAGGTGGAAACAAGCCGAGTTGAACGGAGACCGAGTTAGTCAGAGATTACAACTATGCAGTCAATATTGTTACTGACTATGACAAGACTTTACAAAACTAAGTAAACGAAAAAAACCAAATAACAAAAACATTACTGACTTTTTACTATTGGTCGTCATTAAAAGCTCTTGGTGCCGTTTGGTTCATTAATTTGAAATTCCGGAATTTTAAATTCTAGAAAATTTAAATTCTTGAGAATTTAAAATGCCTACGCATGTTTGGTTGACCGAATTTTATAATTTTTTTAAAATTTGTCATTATGTTTATTATTGCATTTTTTTAAGGAAGGACGAATAGGGGTGTCCAAAAAACCCGACTCGACCCCGATTAAGCCTATTCAAGTCGGGTTACGCGGGTAAAAACTTTATTCGAGTCAACCCGAGTAGCCCGAATACTAAATAGAGTCGGGTATCGGGTTGGAATTTTTGGTAACTCTGTTTCGGGTCAACCCGATTAACCCAAATAAATATCTTTCTAAAATAAATTTTATAAATTTTCTATATAAACGATGATAAAAATCAATTTTATTTCGTTTTACTCGTATTCGGGTTGACCCAAACACGAACGGACCTGACGTGAGTTGACCCGACCCGAATTGACACGAACCCTACTAACCCGAATTCGCATAAGGTCGGTTTCGGGTATGAGAACTTTAACCTTGACTCGACCTTGACCCGACTTGCACGTGACAAACCCGTCCCGACTAAAATGATAGATATCCTTAGATTTAAAAAAAATAACAAACCAAGAAAAAATAGAACAAAAACAACTCGAAAAAAAAGTCCATAATTTTTTTTCCAAATAATGAAAATTCTTCACTTTTTAAAGCCATTTTAATTTTTCTCATTTTGGCAATTCATGGAACTTTAAATTCCTCCATTTGTGTTACCAAACACAATATTTTGGGGAAATTAAAATGCAAATGCCATGAATTCCCTCAATATACCCCAACCAAACGGCACCTTAGTTTTTACATTGGCGCGGGGTCAAGGGGCAGATCCCCTTGTTGGGGTCCCGCTCCCAAATGAGCGGGCGGGGGTCGAGGGGAGGCCTCCCCTCACGGGGTTTGGGGCAGCGCCCCAAAACTTAAATGATTTTTACTAATCGGTATAACCGGTTTTCTCGCCAAAATCTCATAAGTCGCATCTTTTACCAACCAACACAATGGAAGGTGTATAACAGAAATTTGAATTTGGTTGGAAATATAACCATAAACTGGTCTCGTTTGCAAAACGAAACATCACACAATATTCTAAGGTTTTTTGATTGATTTCTCGTGCCTTAGAATTCAATTGTCAATCTGTCTTATCTGATTAAGGATCTCGTAAACCTGAGGCATATAGAGTTGAAATACTATAATCTGAAAGTAATTACACGATTCAGATTGATATTCATATTATAGACCATTCACACACCAAATAAAATTGCTACAAGATATAGTGCAAAGAAAATAACATCAGAAGTATAGCTATGGTAGACTTTACTATGCATGTCCATGTTCAAAGATGAACAATAATAAGTGTTTTATTTAGATAAATATGTAAATAATTTGGTTGCTAAAAGACAATTTTTTTGATTTCCTTACAATATAACAACCAACAAAACTAGAATATAGATGTAGATATTTTATGTGAAATGATGATTTTGGTCAGCTCCGTGCAAGTTCTTCTCATGAACCTTCAACACGTCAAAGTTTTTCTACGGGATCTTCAACACAATATCCAAGTTATTCTCCGGTACCATGTAGATCTGAGCCAACATAGTGGTTCAACCGCAAGGTCAAAGATTTATAGATAAACATGCTTAAGACAAGAATAAAGATTGACGAGGCAAGATTGAAATTGAAAAGGCATCCCGATGACCACGCATGTCAGGTGAAATGGTTTATGAACTTTTAAATGACATGGGAAATCTTCGTATGGAGTAGTAATTCGTATGTTTAATTTAAGGGACCCTTGTCAATTTTTCTTAAGTTGCCCAGTCGCCAAATCGTCCTCAGCTATTTTGGCTCAAAAATATTTTTTGGGTTATAGAGTGCTATCACGTATGACACTTATTTTCCTTTAATTTAATGTGTTCATTCGTAAAAGCATTTTTAAATGGAACTACACCTTTATAAATTTTTTTATAATTAATTTTTAAATGAAAATGCACCTTTAGCGACGACGTATGTCGTCTTTAAAAAGATTTAGTGGTTTTTAATTTTCAATTTGCGTTTTTCCAGGGGAAGAATAAATAAACTTTTTTTATGGTACCTTTTGCGACGACGAGTGTCGACGCTAAAAGTCAGGTCCTGTTGTTCCTTGTTTGACCATAGAAAAGTTGAAAATGGTGGGGCCCACTTGCTCCTTTAGGACGACTTGAGTAGTCTTTAAATTGCCTTCCTAGCCAAAAGTTCCTATTGGTGTAGTGTTATAAGTCTTCTTCTCCATATTTAAATTCCGACAATCTAGATCATCGGAAATTGATAACTAAATTAAAAATCATTGTCATTGTTGAGGGCACTCTCAATATTTTCATGAGGGCACTGCATCGTTTTTCTTGAATTTGAACTTTTTTTCTACATGGTTCGTGTGGCCGCAAAAACTTTGTTCGGGGCGACGCCCCCCGCTACCACACATGTGGCTCCGCCCCTGCACACAACTCAAGCCAGGGGAAAAACGACAAGAAAATATTTTCTAAATTAAAAAAAAAATAAAATAGCAAATAAAGATTTTGAATGCTTATATATACTAAGGAATTGTTAACTCTAGTAAACGTAGAGCTAAGAATCAAGGAGTGAGAGACTAAGAGTCAAGGACTTGTTATACTTGATCAAACTTCATCGTCTTTTCTGCTAATTAATTAGTGAAACATCGCAATATAGCAAGGAAGATGAGGCAAGTTTGCTGCTCCGTTGTTTCTGCAGTCGTCTTTCAGTTACTCTTTGTGTTCTTCATGCTCGAGTTTGGAATTGGTCAGTACCTTGAAGTTTTTGATCAAGGAAGATGTTATGGTTATACATTAGGCGTTCAACGGAAGAGTCGATATGGTATGGTTGTACATTAGACGTTCAACGGATGAGTCAATATGTTATGGTTATACATTAGACGTTCAACGGACGAGTCGATATGTTATGGTTATACATTAGACGTTCAACGGACAAGTCGATATGTTATGGTTATACATTAGACGTTCAACGGACGAGTCGATATGGTATGGTTGTACATTAGACGTTCAACGGACGAGTCGATATGTTATGGTTATACATTAGACGTTCAACGGACGAGTCGATATGTTAGGGTTATACGTTAGACGTTCAACGGATGAGTCGAGATGTTAGGGTTATACGTTAGAGGTTCAACGGACGAGTCGAGATGTTATGGTTATTCGTTAGAGGTTCAACGGATGAGTCGATATGGTATGATTGTACATTAGACGTTCAACGGACGAGTCGATATGTTAGGGTTATACGTTAGACGTTCAACGGATGAGTCGAGATGTTAGGGTTATACGTTAGAGGTTCAACGGATGAGTCGATATGTTATGGTTATACATTAGACGTTCAACGGACGAGTCGATATGGTATGGTTGTACATTAGACGTTCAACGGATGAGTCGATATGTTATGGTTATACATTAGACGTTCAACGGACGAGTCGATATGTTATGGTTATACGTTAGACGTTCAACGGACGAGTCGATATGTTAGGGTTATACGTTAGACGTTCAACGGATGAGTCGAGATGTTAGGGTTATACGTTAGAGGTTCAACGGATGAGTCGAGATGTTAGGGTTATACGTTAGACGTTCAACGGATGAGTCGAGATGTTAGGGTTATACGTTAGAGGTTCAACGGATGAGTCGATATGGTATGATTGTACATTAGACGTTCAACGGACGAGTCGATATGTTAGGGTTATACGTTAGACGTTCAACGGATGAGTCGATATGTTATGGTTATACATTAGACGTTCAACGGACGAGTCGATATGGTATGGTTGTACATTAGACGTTCAACGGACGAGTCGATATGTTATGGTTATACATTAGACGTTCAACGGACGAGTCGATATGGTATGGTTATACATTAGACGTTCAACGGACGAGTCGATATGTTATGGTTATACATTAGACGTTCAACGGACGAGTCGATATGGTATGGTTGTACATTAGACGTTCAACGGACGAGTCGATATGTTAGGGTTATACGTTAGACGTTCAACGGATGAGTCGAGATGTTAGGGTTATACGTTAGAGGTTCAACGTATGAGTTAGGGTTCAAATACTCCCGCCAAAAACTCCCGCCAAATACTCCCGCCATATACTCCCGCCAAGCACTCTTCTTTACCATAAAAGCAGATAGTATCTTATCCTCCCAAGCACACACACTCTTATCCTCACAACCACCACCACATTCACCACCACCTCGATCAACTGCCACCAGATGGAGCGATATAATCAAACTTTTAAGTGCACGTGTGAAAGAGGAGATGTGGTGTTGCGAACATCACGCAAACCTTACAGTTATGGTAAACAATACTACGCATGTCCTTATTCAAAGGTGAACTATCAAAACATAATTATTTATGTAATATAAAATAATTTGCTTGTCAAAATGACTTTTCTTATGATTTCCTTACTACGTAACAGCCAGGAACTCAAGATAGAGGATGTGGCTACTTTATGTGGATGGATGACCTCAGGCTCCATATAAGTTCTTCTTCTGGATCGTCAACACCTCCAAGTTATTCTCCGGGAACTTCAACACGTCCAAGTTATTCTCCGGGATCTTCCAGATCTGCACAGAATCTCGGAAAGGCAGAGTGCTCAAATTGTAAGTTCTTGGCTGAAAAGATAAAGACACTAGAGGCAAAGATAAAGATACTAGAGGGAGCACTAGAGATGGAAAGGCATCCCGAGAAACACACACTTGATTCAGCTGCAATACTTCACGAGCTCTATAATGAGATGGGAAAACTTAGTATGGAGTAGTTTTTCATTAAGATAAATCAATTTAGCATTTGGAATGTAATTCATATGCTTTAATGTTTGAGTGTTTATCGATTTCTAATGTAATTTGATGTTATAATAATAAACGTTAATTGATTAGGAATCATTCCGTGTATTTTGATTATTTATTGTGGTTTAACTACATTCAATTCAGTTAACTTTGAAGTAAATTTATCAAATTAGCAAACTAA
Source organism: Tanacetum coccineum (assembly GCA_026074375.1). Classification (NCBI taxonomy): domain Eukaryota; kingdom Viridiplantae; phylum Streptophyta; class Magnoliopsida; order Asterales; family Asteraceae; genus Tanacetum; species Tanacetum coccineum. The sequence continues at coordinate 3,232 of BQNB010169825.1, read as the reverse complement.
TAAATGATAAAATAAATAAATAAAAATAACATTTAGTTGCGATTTATCTGAATTTATAAAAAAGAAATTTAGGGTCGACATTGTCGACCCTAATTTTTATTATTCATTTTAAATATTAGTTTAAATGATTTTTAATTTATTTAATATTAATTAAATTATTTTTTATTCATTTTTAAAATTAGTTTTAATTATTTTTAATATAAAAAGAGATTTATCATAAAAGGTTTATTGGTGGAATAAATGTTTTATATAAAAGAGTTTAGGGTCAACATTGTCGACCCAAAATAGCAAATATATGTCGACCCTAAATTTGCCTCCAAAATTTTCAAATTTTTCACTAAATTTAAACACCCCGCCATATAAAATTTTCACCAAGTTTTCAATACAAGTCGACCATAAATTTCGACCCAATATTTATATATACAATTTAAATACATTTAATATTTATATATACAATTTAAATACATTTAATACATTAAATAATATATAAAGTTATATATAAATTTTAGGGTCGACATTGTCGACCCTAAATGTCGACCCAAAGTTATTTTGTTGACTTTACCAGTTTTGTTGAAAATAGTGGGCCCCATGTGTAATTAAAGTCGACCCTAATTTTTGCTCGACCTGAAACTCCCTTTTTGTTGTAGTGAACGGAATGACAAACATACCCAAAGTAAACGACAATAGACGCTAGTCAAAGAAAACACAGAACATCAAAACACAAAGAAATTAACGAAAGTGAGAATGTATGAATCACTACTTACACTGGCGCTCATGCAATTAAAAGACATTGTTAGTGGGATATTGTAGTTAGTGGGATATTGGATACCTATGATTATCGGGTCGAGAAGCCGGAAAAGACACACGAAATGGAAACTGGAGCGGACGGGTAGACCTAGTTGGGTGTCTACCACCAATTAGGGTTAATAATATAAAAAGACGATGAGAGATAGAAAGACCCGAGTTTACATCCGGTTTTATATTAAAATATTCTATGGATCCGGTTTTATATTAAAATATTGGCAAAGCTCCCACTAATTGTATAGATTTAAAATTATTCAATCCCAATTGAATTTTTATTCAGATTAAATTCTTAACCCCATATGGTTAGAAGAAAAAACAAGTGGGTATGCATGGAAATAATGGTCACCTTACATATTTAGGTTGAGACAGCCTTTATGAATCATGTTACTTCTTTTTCCATGTATAGTAAGGAGAACATTATTGAAAAACATGATGTGAAATAAGCCAAATTAAAGTTAAAAAAGATGGTGACAGCTGAATAGATCGGTGAGAAAGGGTGGTTAATAATCGAACTGTATATCGTAAATGTGACCTATACATCGTACCAGAGCCTCTATGCCCGATCACATCTCTAGACACAGCTAACACTTGAGTGTGGCAACTTGAACAAAAAATCAAATATGTTAAACAGTATGAACTATAAGCCAAGTTTAATCCATTAATTATCAGCTTGAATTCATGCTCCCCTCAATCAATAGCCTCATATAATATCACTACTACACAAAACATCTTTTGGTACGTTTTTTTGATACGGTTAGTGAGAAAACCCTACCAAAACATAAAAAAATGTGATTTGATACGGTTCGTAAAGAAACCGTACCAAAAAAGATTTATTTGGTACGGTTTTGGCGTAGTGATTATTTTTTGGTACGGTTAATTATAAAACCGTACCAAATAAAAGTCATTTGGTATGGTTATTTATAAAACCGTACCAAATAAAAGTCATTTGGTACTGTTTTTTACTAACCGTACAATTTTTTTTATTTTTTTTAATGCAATTTCTTAAATAAGTGTATTAAAAAATATTTTCAAGTTGCCTTTCAAAACCACATTTAATCTTACTCCGCTTACAATAATTACTATACGTTCGTTGATTTACCAAAGCTTTTTCTAAAGAAAGTTAACATAATCAAGTACATAACATCCAAAAATGACATTGTTTTATTTAAGTATGGTATGTAAAACATGTTCAAGGAAGGATTTGGGATTGTTGTGTTGTTTGGTTTCTCGTGTTGAACGGTAAGGACCCGATGGTATGATTGAGATTATGAAGCTCGGGTAACACTTAAGTAAACCATCTTTGTAGTGTGTGGGAGTTACTGTGTGCAACGGTTGTGGCTAAGTGTATGAACTTATTTGGTGAAGTTGTCGGATGCCTTCTATTTATAGGATACATTAGAATTTGGAGAAAAACCCTTTGAAGGATGATCAACAATTGTGGGGAGGCCACGTGTTGATCATCTAACGAGCAGACAAGTAGGATAACTATGACTTTCTCATTGGCTCGTACGGGATTGTGCTAGCCGTGGTCCCCTACATGAGTACTCATGCGTATGAGAGAATTTAGCAGGACAAACATGGCTTGGGTTTGTGAATGGGCTTCCATCAGGTGGGTGTTGATGGGCCTTTGTATTGAGATTGGTCCAAGCATGTAATTAATGTTAGGATATGCTCATATCATACGAATATTTATACATGTAGGAATACGTAAGCCTACGAGGTCACACACATATACACATTGATATTACTCTAATAATATACTTAAAAATATAAATGTATATTTATTAGATATATTAATATTCTAACGATTATACCTAACGGTCGTTAAATATTTGTATTACGAATAATTAACCATTAATCCCTTAATTATTGTGTAATTGTACATAATAATTAGCAAAGTCAAAAAGTTAACAAAGTGGGGCTTTTGGGCTTGAATAGGGGCCGGCCAAAATTGGTCTAAGGGAGGGGGGATGATTATGGAAAGTAAGATTAACATTTCAAACAACGGTAGTTAATTCAGTCTTCATTCTTAAGCAACCAAACCAATACACCCTTTAAGAGAACACGTCATAAAAATAACAATTATGTCCGTTCAGAGAACGTGAAACAAGGTTTTGTGATTTTTACCAAGAACCAACTGCAATTTTCCAAAAAGGGAATCTAGTGTTTTGTTTGTTATATTTCAAAGTATTATATTTTGATGTCTTAATTAATAGTTAAGAAAAACAGATACATTTGCAAGAGTTAGTTAAGACCCATGCAAAAAACGAAGATAATAAATTTACAAGGAAATCACCATCATAACTAAGAACCCAATATGATCCATTAAGACCCATTGCATAGATATATGTGCTGTTACAGTCATACAAAATAATAATAACTATTACATAACATAAATCAGAATAATAAATAATAGTTATTACATATT
>BQNB010169824.1:0-11270 GCA_026074375.1 Tanacetum coccineum | reverse complement strand
GGAATTTGACCTTTTGCCTTGGCCAAGGGCATTCGGTTAGAATCTGTATTAGGGTTGCTATATAAGTGTGTGCTATCTGACGAATCATCCCTCCAATGCACTTCAAAACAAATACAAAACTCAATTCAAAATGAATTGTGAACTGTATGGACAAAACAATCATCTCTTTGAGAATTGTTATGAAGTCTTGTTTTGTTAAAAGTGCAACAGAACAAATCACATAACATGTGATCATGTTGAATTTATGTCTTCTATGAATATAAATCAGTATCATACTGATCAAGGTGAATCTTCATCAAGATCTAGACCTGCAAGGCTAGCAATACCTTTTCCTTCCTGCATACATTGTGGATATAATGATCATAAATCTGATGATTGTGTATACTATCCCATATGTGAAATATGTGGAAGCTATGATCATGATACTCATGGTCATAACAGGATTTTTCTCTAAGAAGAGGAATCAAACCTAGAAACCCTCAATATGTTACAAAAAACTGTGAACCATGTGGTAGCAATGTTCATACCAAATCAGATCACAATGATATTGAGTGGTTCAGGAAAAGAGAAGCTCTTCAAGCTAAGAAAGTTGAGTCTTTCAAAGCAAGTAAGACTGAATCATTGAGTGCTCTAAGATCAAAGACTCCCACTAAAAGGTGGGTTTCTAAACAAAACTAACCATCCTGATCCTATTTTGTGCAGTGTAACATCAGGGAATCTTTATCACATTTGAACAATTGTCGTTCAAAACATATTTCAAGGATTACCTGCACAAATATGGGATGTATCAGGACCTGAAGGAATGTGTGGAAATAACTCCACATACATCACTGAAGGTTATGGTTATAGTATAGTTTTCAAAAAAGAGGGAAAGTAAATGTTCCACAGCATGAACACTGAAACGCTTTTAGCAACTGAGAATTCTTCATAAAACCTTATGAAAAAAATCAACTATTATTAAAGCAGAAATCTCACCTGACCAATATGGTCAAAATAATCAAATTGATCACAATGATAAAAAAATAATCATCCGTTTCAAAGTGATAAACTCATTAATGATGATCAGTTTGAGCAAAAAACACACCAATGAAAACCAATTCATTGATAACATCATAAAACTGAAGATGTTCAGATCTCTGAACTCTTATCCTCTCCAAATGGAAGATACATCAGCACATGATACAATTCCAATTCTTTTCAATAAAGGAGGAATCTGGCATTGTAATCATAAGGCAATAATGCTTGATTTAATCATCAATTGCATGAAGGCATAAATCATGATAAAATCCTGCTCTAGTTGCAAGAATTGAAGCAATCAGGATCTTTCTTGCCCTTGCCACATTACATAAACTTCATAGTCTATCAAATGGATGTCAAAAAAGTAACTTATCAATGGCTGAACTAAGAATAAGTTTATGTCAAACAACCTCCAGGTTTTGAGATGTAGTGAATTCCTCAACCATGTCTGCAAAATTGGACAAAGCCCTTTATGGACTTAAAACAAGTTTCAAAAGCATGGTATGAAACTCTCTCAACCTATCTCATTAAACTTAATTTTGTAAGAGGTATGATAGACAACACTCTGTTTATCTACAAAACTCAAACAAATGTGTTTTTGATACAAATTTATGTTGATGATATTATCCTTGGTCCACCAGCACAAAGGTGTGCAAACAGTTTGATAAACTGATGACTCAAAGATACGAAATAAGCATGATAGTGTTATCTCCTTACTTCCTCGAATTTTATATTAAATAATCTGAAAGAGTCATTTCAATCAACAAAGAAAGATATGTCAAAGATCTGCTGAGAAAGTATGACAAAATTGGTTCATTAGTGAATACTCTAATTGTGCCCCCTAACATGTTAGGACCTGATCTTAATGGCAGAGCTGTAAACGAGTCTCAATATAAAGGTATGATTGGATCACTAATGAACCTAATTGCAAGAGACCTGACATTCAATTCTCAACTGGTCTCTATGCAAGACATCAATGCAAACTAAGGAACTCCCCACCTTATTGATGTTAAGAGAATTTTTAGGTACCTAAAAGGTACTCTCAGCCTTGATCTTTAGTATCCAAAACGTTCAGGTTTTGACCTAAAAGGATACTCAGACTCTGACTGCATTGGATGCAACATGGACAGGAAAAGCACTTCAGGTGCTTCTCAGTTGCCAGAAGGCAAGCTTATTTGCTGAAGTGCAAATGAGCTGCAATCTATAGCTATGTTCTCAGCTGATGCTGAATATGTAGCTGCTACTGGATGTTTGGCAACCATAATATGGATAAAAGAGTCAACTCACGTCTATGATATCATTATGAAAAGGTACCCATTTTTGTAATACACCACAAGTGCTGTTGCAAACTCAAACAATCGATTTGCACTAAAAAACAAAGCTTATTGATATCAGATCAAGAATCATACTCTCAAAAGGGACATTGAATTTTATTTCATTCCCACTCAATATCAACTTGCTGACATCTTCATCAAGCCTCTAGATAAGCCATCATTTCAAGATTAAATTGATGAAACTAGGTATTGCTGAACATTTGATTCAAAAAACCTGAAGCTTCAGTACTGATTGAAGAAAACTGAAGGTTCAATGCTTTTATCCAAAACTGAACAAATTTTCATATGTTAAGTGTCAGTTTATTTTTGCATACAACCTTTAGCTTACTTAAGTGAAGTAACTAAGCAATCACATATCTCATTCATGGATTTGCATGAGCATGTGTGATTTTGTCGCCTTTGCTAGAGCATAAATATTGATCAAGTCAAGAACTGAACAAAACTGATTCATTTTCTTATGTTCAGTTTATAAAATGATTTTATCTAAGTCTTCAGTTGTCTCTCGAGTGAAGTAACTGAGCAATCACATTTGTCTCATTTATGGATTTGCATGAGCACTTGTGATTTTGTCGCCTTCGCTGGAAGATTGATGATAATGATGATTACAATAATCAGTTTAGCATAACATAACACCAAACCTGAACCTAGTTTAGCTTCTTTACATCAATCACATGGTCAGTTTCAAAAACAAATGATTTTCAAAATAAAATAATTTTATTAAGTGATTTCTTAAAAAGAAGTTAACTAATTTAAAAAGGTTTATTAAAAGATGAATTTCAAAACAATCAAATTGACCTCAACTAACTTTTGACAGTGCACAGACGGTTGTACACTGTCAAAGCGTCAGAAGCATGTTGAAATGACTTTCATTAAATACAAAGTTTCACACACATGTTAAAAACAAACCCTAAAACTTCTCACAAAATTCATAACTTCCATTTGGCAGTTATCAATTCCTCAAAAGAAAAAGTGAAAAGTAACAATCATATAAACCCTCTACACCATTCACAATTCACATCTCAAACAAAACTAACAACTTCATCCTCACCAAGAACACCCACACAAAAACCCCAAAAAAAAAAACAAATCATCAAAACCATAATCACATCAATGGCTACCAGAACAAAATCCTCCACATCAAGAACAACCCTTTGTTGCTCCTAAACAAGTAAACTTCAATCTTAAAGATATCATCCTCAACACAAACAATGAGGTTGCTCTTCTATAACCGAGGACAACATTATCAAAGGATTATTTCAAATGGGTTTCTGATTTCATTTCATATGTACTGCATTTTAGAAAACCATTTACCAGATATCCAAAACATGTATAAGGAAATACTAGCTGGAGTATGAGTACTAGCTACAGCTCTTGAAAACTTTAAGGTTTCCTTCTTAATTCCCACTATGGTATTTATAGAGAAGTAGGGGTAAACACCTTTAGAAATGCCATTGGTGCACATTACCTTCCTCACTCTAGTGAATATGTTGCACCACCATCCATTGATATATTTAGCAAGTGGTTTCCCACTATTAGATATGGGAAGAAGTTTCCGCCAAAGGAACTCTCAGGAAGAGCCTCCTTTCTCCTAAGTGGAGGTTACTAATGGCATAGATTATCCAGTGTTTAGGTAAGGTAAAATTCGGAGGTTTTTGACATACAGATTACCAACAAAGATGCCATCATACTGTATAGTCTAGAAAATGGGATCAACATTGACTATGCCAGTATCTTTTGGAAAGACATCATCATCAAACTGAATAAGAGACATAAGGAAAAGGTTGTACCTTACACTAGATTTCTATCTCTATTGATGATGCACACTATGAAGGAAGGCTAAGGAGATGGTGAACTCATACTCTACCCCACTCAAGTCTTCAGTGCCAACAATTGGGCACTGAAGCCCAACCAACCTAAAGAACCTCTCTTCACATACCACATGTTAGCTATATGTAGTGCAACCGAGCTAGTGGTTTTTAAATCTCCCAAGCCCTCTTCTAATGCTGAGAGGGTTCCCCAAGGCACAAAGCCTGGAGCTAAACCTGGACACAAGAAGCATTCAACTTCTTCAAAACAACCATCTGTGTCCAGCAATGAGGCAACAAAATGTGGGTCCTCTAAAGCACCCACCAGTTCTAAAACTAGAAATTCTAAGAAAAGAAAAGAGTCCAGCTCGACCATGGAATCAAACCCAAGCTAGCCTCCAGTTTTTACACTTGTGGATACTGGAATGCATAAAGAAAACCCGCAAGCAACTGGTGGCCCAACCTTTTTAGGGGTTACCAGTGAAGCAAGAGCCAACCCTCAGCTCAGTAGTGGTATGTCAGCATTTAATTTAAATAAGCCTATTTATTCAGCATCTTTCATTATTCGCTCTGAGTCTGCATCAGGAAATGATGCTTTAGTAGTTTCCACAGTTAAAGCTGATCCTGGAAAATCTGCTCCTAGTGATTTTGTACCTCAACAACAAGGTATGAATGAAGGAACCTGATCAAATCTGATGCTACCCTTTAATATATATATAATATATAAATAAAAAATACTTATATAAAAATATAAATATAATAAGGGTAATAATCCGGGAGTATGATTTCTCAGGTCGTTATCCCCAACGAGGAATGCAATTGAAAGTCGAGAGTCGTTTTGAGAATCGATGCTTAAATGGAACAAGATTATGATTGGATTTCTAAGACTACGAGAAAATTAAGGCAAGAACTTAAAAACACTTAAGGGAAGACAAACTTTAACTAAAAACGCAAAACGGGACTCCTAGACGGGACCTAAAAACCCTAAATTATCAAAATTAAGTCCTAAAATGATCTTTTTGGTTTTTATAAGTTCTAATTGACTAAAAAGCTAGAACAAAGAAAACTAGACCAAAAACGAAGGCGATTAGGGCTTAAAAACTCTAAAAACGTGAACGGGATTCAATCCCGTTCTTTAAAAAACAAAATTTTGCAATTTTAACCCTACGAAAGCAAATCTAATTTTCCTAGGTTCTAAATGTTAAAAGAAAATTTTCTAAAAAAGAATTATATTTTTTTGACTTTTTTATAATTTTTTATGAATTAAAAATGATTTTAATGAAATTAAATGTTTAAAAATACTAAACTATTTATAAAAAAACTGGAAAAATCATGAAAAGTAGCTTGAACAGTGAGGAATCTAGGAAAAATAAGCTTGTGAAAACAGCTTATCGAATAAGCAGAGAAATAAGCCAAAACAGCTTATTATACTAAAAAGCCTAAAACGTGTATAAAAGATAGATTTTGCAAATATAAAACGAAAAAGACCCCAGGGCATGTTGGTTGAGTGTGTGTTGTGTGTTGTGTTATAAAAGGTGAGGAGGGTAGAGGTCCAGGGTTCGAGCCTTGCTCACCCTGGATTTCCCCTCTTCCCTTTTTATTTTTTTGCAAAAACTTTAAAAAGCAAAGTTATAAAACAGCTTATAAGGAACATTTTTTATAAAAGAAACCTTTTGTGAAAACTTATGAATAAGCTCGAAAACAGCTTAATATGATGATAGATAACACTTAACTTTTTTTTTGCTTTTTTAACAAAATTTAAGAAAACAAATAAGTTGAAATAAGCTAACACTTAAGCTAATTAAGCTACCATTATACTAAAACGAACTAATAAACAAATTGAAACAAAGATTTGAGCAAAAATAATAAGCATAAAGCTGAAAAGCAGATTAAGCACTTAAGTCTAAACTAACTACCAAACAGTCCTTAAGGGTACTTTGAGCTTTTTTTTTCTAATAAGCAGATGGAACCTTGTAATAATCTAACTTATACTAGCTTTAACTATAACCTATAGGCTACTAAAATCAACTTTTGAAATCTATTTTGAAACTCAAATGCTTAATGAAAAAGCTCCTTTAAAACTGCTTAATTACCCAGTACTTGCTGAGTTTTTCTTTTAGCTTGAAAAGACAAAATGCTTATTTTGAGCTTAAAAACAGATAGCTTAATGATCTTTTAAAGAGAAAATAAGCTAAATCTAATTAAGATTGACCTAAAAACTACTTGTGTTTTTAGAATCAAAACCTAAAAACTAAAATTACCCTCTGATTTTTAATCCTAAAAATGACTGTTTGTCTGTTTTTGTTACCTGATGCAATTGACACAATTTCAAACAAAACATAAATCTTCAAATGCAGACCTAATAGACTAGCTTCTACAATAATAAAACACCTAAGTGAGTGGAAACAAGTAAACTAAATCAGCTAAAACCTATTTGAGCTTAAAATGGACTAAAATCTAACCTTATCCTCACAGATTCAAAATTCTATTAGCTAACTTATTTAAAAACAACTTTAACCTACAAGTATCTTAAATCCTTTCTTTATAAACCTCAAAATGATGTTTTAAATCAAATTAAAGGACCAAAAAGTGTCTAGCAGTACTAACCTAAGTTAGTACTGCTTGACCCAAACACCCCTTTAAGTTGCTAAATCTCATTTTTAGCTTATAATTTTGAGAATTTAAGCACAAAACTTTAATACCAGATATTAGACAGCTAAAATCAGACTTAATGAGTAGATTTCAACAATCAAATAAGCCAGATCATTAAGCTACTTAACTATGCTATTACTTTTTTATTTTTCACTATTTTAAAGAAATAACAAGCATATTAAGTTTTAAACTAACAATTAGACATAATAAGCATTTAACATTTATAATAAGCAACAATAAGATAAATTAAATAGCAATAAGCAAGTGATAAGCAGTATTAAGCTAATTTTCAATATTAAAGCTATAAAAAAGTAATTGAGAACTTACATAAACCTCTGCACAAAACAAGGCTTATAAATGCTCATTTGAGCTATCAACAAGCTCCAGCTTATCAAGTGATAAGCTGGTAGGGTCTTGGAAGTCCTTCTATGATTGACTTCCCTTCCTTAAAATCTATGGTAAATTTGATTGTGGATTTGAGAGTAATTAAGCTCATTTAAGCTTTTTAAGCTTGAATGAATACTTAGCTAGCTTATGAGTAGATATGACAACTTATTAAGCTTATTAAACCACATTGCTTATTATTGCAATTTAAGTAAAAGCAGATTTTAGCACAAGTTTAAAAAGTGAAATGCAAACTTTTATTAATGAAAAAAACAGATTACAAGGCTTTTTAAATGAAAATTACAAAGGATTAAACTACAATAAGCTAGAAAATTACAATAAGCTATCACTAAACTACTTCTAAATTAAGCTTGATATCTCCTTGTGAGTGAGGATGGTCTCGTATTTATAGCCAGAGATAGATGCTTCTAGGTCTTCAAGTTTGTTAGACGATCCGCTTAATCCAAACCCTCCATTATTTCCATTCATTAGATCCTCTCTTGAAGCCGTTAGACTAGAATCAATCACACAGATCGCCATTCCCGCCCCCCTTTTCTATTCGTTTTGTGTTTGACCCGGGAGTAAAGGGGTGGTTGACTTGGGCTCGGGGAATTGGGTTTGGACTACAGGTTTATGATTTGGGCTTGGTTTAGGGATTTAAGGGTTTTAGTTATAAAGAGTTAACGACCGTTAGTAAAGAACTAACGGGGTTATCAATTTAGGGCTTTTTGTGAAATTGGTTTTAACATTAAGGCTCATTTGGGTATTTTGAGGGTTTTGGCATTTTGTGGGTTGACCAAGGGTTGTCTTTGTTGACCTTTTGCTAGAAAACTTCCGGCTCTTGTGCACTCTATCTGTTCCTGTGTCCGTGTTTGTCTGGTTTTGACTGTTTTCTTGTGATTTTTGCATTATCCGTACCTACACATTCACAAACAATAAAATACACAAATACAAGCATATTTTTGCACATTTTGATAATTTAAAGGTCATTTTTGGTATATAAAAGATATGTGATTTCTCACATATCAAAATTCCCCAAACTAAGTGATTGTCGTGTCCTCACGCAATGTTATATGCCCTAAAACCAAATACCTCAAAACTTCCCCAAACTAATCCTTTGAAAAGTAGCAAAGTCTTTTGTGGGGAGACTTAAGAAATCACAAGCTTTAAAACACCCCATTTCCCATTTTTCAAAACGTTTTCCATTTTTATGATTTTTCTAATTTACAACTTACGTCTTATTCATGTGTGACATAATGTATTGCTTTCATTATTCATTGATAACTTTTAGGATCACGGAACAAAAAGCACAAAAAGTATCCAAATGGATAAATTCATCGTCCCCGACTTTCACAAAAAGCACAAAAAGTGTCCAAATTGATAGTAATATGATTGAGGTGACCATCATAACAATTACAGGTTTAAAACATGGGTTAATCCTAATGCCTCTTATCTAGTAAATCCTAATACTTACTATGCGATCTCGAGATGCATCACAAAAACAAGTTATAGAATTTAATACACTACCGGTACACTCATATAATTTAATACCGATACCAATGTTCCAGAAAAGGCGACTTAGACCAAACGCACACATCCGTAACGACATAATAGACATATATGATTGCATTCGAACCTTAACTCGAACAAGCTAAAGGTATAAACTATCTTGGGTATCAAAAATAGATACCCAAATTCCTAAAGATCTAAAAGCGAACCTCACATTTTTGGGGTGTAATTTTGAGGGTTTTTGGGCTAGTCATATAAATTCCTATCTATGAGACAATATTAACACTCGGTTTTCGTCGATATGTGTCATAAAAAAATTTTAAATTTTGGTTAAAATTACCTTTTACGCTATGTTTCAATATATTACCCATCATTTTAAGGACAAAGCAAATGCCAATTGAAGGAATAGTCTCTAATGTTTATTTCCCCCTACACTTAAGTTGAACATTGTTCCTAATGTTCTATAGAAGTACCCGTATAAACGAATAAAGGGAAAAGAAAACAAGTAAAAGAAACTAGTACTCCCCTGGTTTGCTCAATAATGGAGAAGAAACATGCGATAACTGGTTAAATCATCCTCCAAGAATCATCTAATGAAACTTCCTAAGAACTTCCAAACTTCTTCTCATCAAATATAACCTGTAATCAAAGACAAAGACAACTATATCAAGCATAAAACCGACGAGATAGATATATATACAATGAGATTTTAGGGTTTGACTCTATGAACGTAGTAAAGATAGGATCAGAGTGATGATGTAATCATAGGTTTCTGCAGGTTTACAAGATAATTAAAATTTTTAGATATTGCACAATCTATTTTTCAAAATTAATTAAATTTTTTTGAATTTTCACATGGCTGGGGGCGTGACGCCGTCAGGATTAATCCTGACATCGTCTACAGCCACTGTAAAGATTTTTTTCTTCGTTTTTCTTGAAAATTTTCCTACACGCAATTTTGTTAGTTATATCCTATGTAAAATACTGCAATAAACCTGGGATTCATCATTACAATCATATGACTTAAAACTGACGTGAATTAATCGAAACAATTTATTTAATATGTTTAAATTGGTTCTTAAAAATAGATATTTTCCCATATACTTATTTAATGCAAAATACCTTTGATTGTCAATAAGACAAAGCTAAAAACAAAGCAAAGCATGATTACAAAAATAATTCAAACATAAAAGAATAAACGAGAAGAACTAAAACACAAGATACTCCTAAATGCGGGAAAATTAAATATTGGGTTGCCTCCCAAGAAGCGCTTTTCTTTATTTACGAGTCTTGTAGCTAGACTCGAAGTCACTCATCCTTACGTGTCAAGTGATCCAAGTCGATGATTTCCATTGGATCCTCTCTCTCAGAGAGTTTTCTAGAAGTGGGGATTGACTTAAGGGTTTTGGTAAATTCTTCTCCATCCGGGTCAATTAGCCTAATCTTGGCATGCCATGCCCAATCTCCATTTTTGGGTGGTTTGTCCTAATTGATCGGGCTCTTTATTAGATCCTCATATTCCCACATATTTCTCTTAAGGTTTATGGGTATAGCCCCTAAGAATTTCACCATTATTCTGAATACTAGGACGTCCTTAAAGGGATTTATCTTAGCGTCTCTAGCTATTTCCCATTCTTCGAGAAAATGACAGTCTAAGAAGTCTTTCCTAGCATAGTAAGGGGTTCGTGTACCCACACCATCTGAGCTAGGTCGTGGTTTGTATGACACCCTTTTTCCTAGTGTGGTCCAATAGGGTGCTTCCTCTTGACCTAGTTCAATCCTTTTTACTCTGAACACTGACCTAGGGATCCCTTCTCCTACCATTATTTTGGCTTTCCTACAATCTATAACTGCATTGGTGGTTGATAAGAATCCCCTTCCTACTAGTAAAGGGGTTTCGAGGTCATTCTTCATGTCGATTACGTAAAAGTCGGTTAAGAGTTTTAGTCTTCCTATATGGACTTCTACATCTCTAACAATTCCAATAGGATAGGACTTGGTTCCATCTGCTAACCTGAAGACATGGTTGGTTTCCTCTAATAGTCCGATGTTGAGCTTTTTGAAGAGGTATAACGGGATTATGTTTACGCAATCCCCTAAATCAGCTAAAGTGTCAAAAGGTTCAGAGTTCCCTAGCCTACAAGGTAGAGTGAATAGTCCAGGGTCTTCTATCTTTTTAGGCATCTCACCTTGGATAAATGTGGACCCATTTTTGCCTAGCTCTAAGCCCTCTACGTATTTGTCCAGAATTGCATTGTACATTGGAGCATGATTAGGACTTCGAGAACCAGCAGGTTGAAATGCAAATCCTTGAATTCATCTTCTAAGGTTTGCTCGGGTTCTTCAGGTCGCTGTGTTCTAATTTCCATAACCGGTTATGGCTGGTATTTTTGGGAATAATTTGTCTCATTGTAACACTTTTTGACTGCATTGATCAAATTATAGGGATGAGGTGAGCATTGGGGATCTACTGTTGGGTAAGAACGAGCAGACAAAATTGGAGAAGTAGAGTTAGCATTCATTTTCGGGTTCTTAACTGTATCGCTAGGAAGTGCTCTCGTTATTCAAT
>BQNB010169821.1:1135-12021 GCA_026074375.1 Tanacetum coccineum | reverse complement strand
TTTAAACGACTTTTAATGGTCGTTCTATATATATCTTGTGTTATTGATCTAAGATGTGACACGCCCCAGACCCTTATTCCGATGTGACCCCATTTGGAGGTGTTACAAAAACAATTAAACTAATTATATAATACCATTATATAATCAATAATAATATTCAAACATGTATTATTAACAAATTATCAATTGTGGAACGAAAACCACACTTTATTTTACGAATACAAATACAAACACCTTTATTCATTAAAGTATGAATTAAACATTGTTTTGACATTTTAAACAAAACAAAAACTATTATGTGGTGGTGTAACTATATAACTTGTGATGTAGTATTTATATTAGATATTGTACTCATACGACCTATATTTAATTAGGTTACATTCAGTCATATCCGTGACGTTTTCATTGGCTTGATTCATATACTCCAATTTATTCACTAAGGTGAGTTCATAGCCCCATGTTTTGCAATATCAATGATTTACAACTTTTGGGGTGAAAAACATGCATTGTTTTACAAATTGGACACAAATGTACATTTTATCATGATTATGTGTTTGCCTAAGTAGCGATAACCCTCTAAGCCCATTATCATGAACTGTCAATTACTTTGTGTGAGCACAAATGTTATAAATAGATCTATTTGGGATTGACATCCCCGTTCGGGTGAGTAGCACTCACTGTGCCGGTTTGCCGGACAACAGACGTATACCATGTCGGATTTAGGATGTTGCGGGTTAGAACATCATCAAGGGCAATGTTGGCAATTTATATTGCAATTCATACATGTCGAGCTTCAGTGTCATGAGCTTAGGGAAACGTAATTACATTTTGTGTTGTTTGCATTTGTTGCATTATCACGGGGAAAATCCTGCGGTCCTACATTATATTTACATAAACCTATGAATTCACCAACTTTATGTTGACATTTTAAAGCATGTTTTCTCAGGTCAATGAGGCACGAGGTGCTAGGGATACATTGGGGATACTCTTTTGAGGAGTCATGCATAAAAGATTTGGAGTCATTACATCTTAGGATGTTTATTATGATCTAAAATCTTTGTTATCAAATGTTGAACAATTTAAGCCGTTGTGCTTTGTATTAAACAAAATTAATAAATCTAATGTATCGTATTTTAAACGACTCTTTTAGAGGTTGTTCTCATATCTTGTGCTACTGATCTATGAAGTAACGCTCCCGGAGACATTATTCCACTGTGACCCTATTTGGGGGTGTTACAGATTGGTATCTAGAGCCAGGGTTATAGAGAACCAGGTCAAATATTTTTGCTGGACTATAACCGTTTTCAAACATTGCATTCATACAAAGGGGTTTTTCACGAGACATACATATAATAGTTGTTGCATTAGTTGGTCATACTAGATTCTTGCGCAATTCATATACGTGTTCACATTATAGTACGTACATTACTATGAGGGTCTTACATATATATACAAAGATGAGTTTACATTCTTTTATGCATACTCTATAATTATTTATATAAGGGTTATTATATAAATACTAGAACATTTCTTTAGGCGAGGTAGTACGATAAGCTCGTAGGTCCTAAACGCTACCTAAACATAAGCTATCAAATATGATATTTTACCATCATTAATTTATGCCATGAGCGCATATTCGTATTTACCATACATCATCTTACAACACTTTATTTTCGGAGCACGACTTAGATAACTAAACTAATCTCATCTTATCACTCTTTTAACTTTGAAGAACAATGACAACTGTTAATCAAGGGATGAGTGTTGAGGAAATTGAACGGGTTATAGCCCAACGAGTGGCTAATGCTATCGAGGCTATTTCTATTTATGAGACAAAAACCAACATGGCTCGCAAGTCAATGAGCCAGACCAAATGAGAAGAAGAAAAGGTAGCAGAGAATGCTAGCAACAAGAGGAAGTGGGAAGGTAACCACAATGGAAGCTCGAGCCAACAAAACAAAGAGCATAAGGTGCCTAGAGCGCACACTACTAGACCAATCAACAAGAAGGCATATGCTAGTGCAAATTTCACTATAATAGACCATGCACTGTAAAGTGCGGAAATTGCAAGAAGGTTGGCCACATAACCCAAGATTGTAGAACACCTACCACTGCTAGGAATCAATGAACTCTCACTTGTTATGAGTGTGGAAGTCTGGGATACTACAAGAGTAATTGTCCAATAGTGAAGTTTTAGAACCGTGTGGACATGTACTAGAAAGGAAAAGCTCGTTAAGACTCTAGCGTCACGACGTCTAACATTAACATCTAATGAGAGTCCTATTACCTAGTAAAACTTAAGTTTAAACTATCGTAGACTCTATGTCCTTTAAGAATCTCATTGTACTTCCTCTTAAATTTTTGTTGTACTAAACGATTTTAAATTATCTATCAAATCTATGTATTGTGAAATTTTTGCCAATCTACTCGAGTTCTCTAATTATTCATGCAAACCACTTACTAAAACATTATGAATTTATGAAACATATCACTATCACACAATAAACTATTTCATTGTCCCTCATAAACTATTTCCATGGCCAATTTTCAAAACTATTTTGTTATCAATTCATAAACAATTTGTTACTACAGCATAAACTCCTTACTATTACATTATGAACGGTCGCGTGATTCCCTCCAAAACGATTTTGATACCATCTCATAAACAATTTTAGTATCGCCTCATAAACAAAGTTGATGTCATTAACAAACTACCTTACTATCGATTGTTAAACTATCATTTTATAAACCATTTTACTATCGTTGACAAATTATCTTACCATCGTTCAATAAACTAACATATTATAAACTATTCACAATCATTTCATGAATACCTTATAAATTACCTTCTTGACATCTTATATACTATTTTGCAATCACCTTAAAAACTGCGTTACTATCACTTCATGAATTATCTTGTTCTTACCTTATGAAACCATTTTTCATCACATAAATTATTTTATTGACACCCCATGAGTCATTTAGCTATTGCCTTGTAAACCATCATACGGTTTCTCGCAAACCATTTTACTGTCATCCTATCAACAACCTTACATCTACCTTGTGAATCATTTTTTCATCTTATAAAACTATGTGATACTTCTTTATACATAACATAATTTTGACGAATATGAGCATTGCATCGTTAGCCCTCAAATATACATAGCCTGACACCCATGTAAATTCAGGAAGGACTATCCATCTGTGAGGGTCACATTAACATTTGTTTAATAAATCCAATTTTACTTACATCCTTGAAAGTCAAATTTTGTGTGCGTATTCAAAATCGCTTTAATTTAGGTAAATCGCGAATTAGTAACCATTCAACTAACAGACCTATACTCCTGTCTTACTATAAAAATTCGACATCATCTTATACCATAATCTTAAACCAAGAAGCCGGAGACACGATCACAGTCTCCTAGGAGCAAAATTTGCTATCAAATGTGCTCCAGCCATTCGAAAGGTACTTAGTTCATGCCATCAACATCGACTTAATGCCCATAGAACTTGGTAGTTCTGACGTCATAATTGGTATGGATTGGTTGTCAATGTATCATGCCATGATAGTTTGTGCCGATAAGATCGTTCGTATTCCCTGGGGAGAGGAAACATTAATTGTTCATGGTGAGGGAAGCAACCAAGGAAACGAGACTCGTTTGAACATCATTTCATGCACCAAAACTTGGAAATATTTGTTGAAAAGACATCATGTCTTTTAGCACATATTACTACAAAGGAGGCTGAAGACAAGTCAGAGAAAAAGCGACTTGAGGACGTACCAATCGTCGTGAATTTTCCTGAATAGTTCCTAAAGATGTGTCCGTCTTCCACCAGACTCGACATAGTAGAAATTCCAAATCGATTGATTGCGGTGTTGCACCTGTAACGACAGCAACTTATCGATTAGCTCCTTTTCCGAATTGAAAGAATTGTCGGAGCAACTGCCAAAGAATCTATCGCAAATGCTTTATAAGACCCAGTTCTCACCTTGGGGAGATCCGAGCTTGTTGTCAAAAAAAAAGGATGGGGTATTTGAATGTGCCTCGACTATCGGGATTAAACAAGATGACGACTGCAGAATCATTTATCCATCCTAGATCACGAAATTAATTTTTTTTTTAAATTTTTTTTTTTTTTTTTTTTTTAAATATATAAGTAATTTTTAAATATTTTTGTTTTTTTTTTTATTTGATCAAACTACAAGGAACCAGTATTTATTCTAAATAGACTTTGAGTATAGTTTATCATCACTTCGATACGTAAGAAGATATTCCAAAGAACGGCATTTAAAACACAGTATGTCATTACGAGATTTCAAGTTATGCCATTTGGTTTACTCAGCACGAACGCACCGGCAGTATTTATGGACATGAATCGGTGTGGCAAACCATATTAGATAAGTTTGTGATTGTCTTTATTGACGATGTACTAATTTATTCAAAGAACAAGAAAGAACATGAAGAACATCTTAAGGCAATTCTGGAAATGCTTAAGAAAGAAGAATTGTATGCTAAGTTCTCTAAATGTGAATTTTGGATTCCCAAAGTACAATTTCTTGGCCACGTAATTAATAGTCAAGGCATTCACGTGGATCCCACCAAGATTGAATCCATAAAAGATGGGGCATCTCCCAAGACTCCTATTAAGATACGACAATTTTTAGGTCTTGCCGGTTATTATCGGAGATTCATCGAAGGATTCTTGAAAATCGCTAAACCAATGACCAAGCTTACGCAGAAGAAAGTCGCCTTTGCATGGGGTGACAAGCAAGAAACAGCTTTTCAGAAATTAAAGAATAAGTTATGTAGCACGCCTATCTTAGCTCTCCCTCAAGGAGCTGTGAACTTAATTGTTTATTGCGATGCGTCGCATAAAGGATTGGGCACGGTATTGATGCAAAATAAGAAGGTGATTACTTATGCATCACGACAGTCGAAGATTCATGAGAAAAATTATACTACTCATGATTTGGAACTTGGTGCAGTAATGTTTGCTCTAAAACTTTGGAGATACTATTTGTATAGAACCAAGTGCACTGTGTTTACCGACCACAAAAGTCTACAAGACATTCTTGACCAAAAGGAGCTGAACATGAGGCAACGTCGTTGGTTAGAGTTGCTTAGTGATTACGGTCGTGAAATTCATTATCACCTGGGAAGGTAAATGTAGTGGCCGATGCCTTAAGCCGTAAAGAACGGATTAAGCCATTATGGGTTCGAGCCCTAGTCATGACTATTGGTTTGAATCTCCCCAAACAAATTTTGTAAGTCCAAATAGAAGCATAAAAACCAGAGAACATAAAAAATAAAGACGTAGGATGTATGATCAGGAAGGATATACCGAAGGAAAAGTTGGAACCCTGTACCGACTGAGCTTTATGCTTAAATAGCAGGAGTTGGTTGCCATGTTATGGTAATTTAAGGATTGTGATCATGCACGAGTCCCACAAATCAAAATACTCTATCCATCCGGGTTCGGACAAAATGTATTAAGACATAAAAAAGCTATATTTGTGGCTCAATATGAAGGCCGACATCGCCACCTATGTTAGTAAGTGTTTGACGTATGCTAAGGTCAAGGCTGAACACCAAAGACCATCGGGATTGTTGGTACAACCCGAGATACCTTAATGGAAGTGGGATAATATCACTATGGATTTTGTCACAAAGCTTCCTAAGTCGTCACAAGGTTATGACACAATTTGGGTGATTGTTGACCGACTTACTAAGTCTGCAATCTTTACGCCAATGAGAGAAACTGATTCCATAGAGAAATTGGCCAGAATGTACCTAAAGGAGGTAGTCACGAGGCATGGAATACATGTCTCAATCATTTGTGATCATGACCCTAGATTCGCATCAACTTTCTAGAGATTACTTTAGAAGGCTTTGGGTACTAGCTTAGATATGAGTACTGCGTACCATCCACAAACTGATGGACAAAGCGAGAGAACTATCCAAACCATTGAGGATATGCTACGTGCTTGTGTGATCGACTTTGGAAATTGTTGGGTTAAACATTTTCCACTAGTTGAGTTTTCTTACAACAATAGTATCACGCTAGCATCAAGACTGCACCATTCGAGGCACTTTACGGACGAAAGTGTCGTTCACCTGTTTGTTGGGCTGAGGTTGGACAAGTTCAACTCACTGGTCTAGAAATAGTTCAAGAGGCAACCGAGAAGGTCATTCAGATCAAACAAAGAATGCAAGCCGCCCGTGACCGACAAAAGAGTTACTTCAATTTAAAGCGTAAGCCAATGGAATTTCAAGTTGGGGATAGAGTTATGCTTAAAATTTCACCTTGGAAAGGGGTCGTACATTTTGGAAAACGGGGGAAGTTAAACCTTAGATATGTTGGACTTTTCAAAGTGCTGGAAAAAGTTAGATCCGTTGCTTACAAGCTTGAACTTCCTCAAGAGTTGAGCAGGGTTCACAATACATTTCATGTATCCAACTTGAAGAAATGTTGTTCTGATGAACCATTAGCCATCCCATTGGAAGGACTTCATGTTGATGACAAGCTCTGTTTTGTGGAGGAACCCATAGAGATCATAGATCGAGAAGTCAAACGGTTGAAGCAAAGCCGTATCCTAATTGTCAAGGTTCGATGGAACTCGAGGAGAGGTCATGAGTTCTCATGGGAACGTGAAGAACAATTACAAAAGAAGTATCCGCATCTCTTCACTAAACCCGTACCTTCGTCAAGTGTCTTGACTTGAGCCTTGAGGACAAGGCTCTTCTAATGGGTGGAGACTGTAACATTTCACGACTTCATTTATTCCATTATTTATTTTTAGAGATTTACGCGTTCGCTTTTAATTATTATCATATAGTTAAATCGCGTAAACTAAAAATCAACCTTTATCGTAAACGGACACCAAACAAATAAAAGTTTACGTCAAGAAAGTGTTATATAATTATTAACTTTTCATATTTTATTTTTATTGGTTATGTAAAACGTTTACGTTTCGCAATAAAATACATTGAGGCATACTCGGATGCACCAATACCCATCTATACTCAAACAAATATCCACTATTATACCCAATATATAAAAATTAACTCATTTATTCACTAGTTAACCAATGGGGCCGGTTATACATTATATACCCACTTAATACATTTCAAACTCACTAGTAAACCTTCTTAACCTCACCTAGGACAAAGAGTACACTTACACAACACACTTTACTAGAAATTGTCTAATCATAGTACCCTTCCTCCACTCTTATTCGTCCATTATGCATAGAAAGGAGGAGAGGTCTTACACTTTCTTACAACATGTACCAAAACCATCTAGCTAAACCATGTGTTAAGGTTGTTTTGAATATTACTAGTTGCTATAAAAGGAAAGTCCTAGGTTATTAAACACACTCTTTCATTTCTCAAGTAACCAAAACTCTCTCAACTCTCTCCACAAACACAAAGCCCACGGCTCACTCTAATCTGATTAGGGTATTCATATAATTTTCATTTCAAGTGTTCAAGCATTGTTAGTAAGCATACCTAAGGTGATACAAGTGTATTGGAAGCTTGGGTTAGGGTTTAACAAGAAGTATACAAGAAAATAGATTAGTGTTTTCTCATTAGGGTTTTGATCTTGGGTTTGATTTCTAATGTTTAAGCTTAAGTGTAAGCAAGTGTTCAAGCATTCATTCTAAGTATATCTAAGATCATTCAAGGTGTTTTGGAAGCTTGGGTTTTGGTATTAGCAAGGGTTTGAAGCAAGAAAAGAAAATAAGGTTTCATTAGGGTTTTAATCTTGGGTTTACTTTATTGGGTTCAAGCTTAAGTATAAGCTTGTGTTCATCAATCCTCTACACTTCTATAAGGTCTATTTAAAGATTAACATTTCCATTTATTCATATTTCTTACTTTACATGCTTGTTATATATGTTAAACACCACCTAGGTTAATTTCATGAAATTATGAGATATTACAAGGGTATAAGAGGTTCGAATTTTATATCATGTATGGTGAAATAACACTTAAAATGGAAGTACACATTATATATAAGTGTTAAATAATTTATATAGTTAGTTTATAAATTAATTTGTGTTGAAAGTTTTAATTACAAAAGTTATGAACAAATGATTTTAAGGACACTTACTCATGGACAAGTATCATGGACATATTATAGAGGACTTAAGATATATCAAGCTATATTATTTATTAAGTTAGAGGACTCGTAATGGTTTAATAAAGTAAAAAAGTATATAAAACAAGTGTATAAAACTAATTATGTAAAAACTTAAATACCCACTAATTTAATTCGTGTATAAAAATATTTATTTTATATTTTATTCATATAGTACATATTTTTAGGAATCTGTGCATATAAAGAACTCAAAAATCTGAGCTATAACGAAGGAGATATGACATTTACAAGTTTACGGGAATTAAATATATAAAAGTATTTTTATAAAAGTTATTTTATAAAAACTCATTGTTTTCATGTCTGATAAAAAGGGAACATATTTTTATGAAAAAGTACATGTCATGAGAATTCCAAGCATATAAGAAACTCGAAAAACGGAATTAAAACGAATAAGATACGAGTTTTGTAAGTTTTAAGTTTATAAAACTATTTTTATAAACTATTTGAAATACAGAGTTCGACACACATTTTTATAAAAACAGTAGATATTTTAGTTAAATAGTTTATTTTGTCATGATTCCATACATATAAAGAACAAGCGAAACGGATTAAATATGAGCAAGTTATGACTTTTGAAAGGTTACGACGATTAATTATATAAAAATAGTTTTATATAATTTTGTAAAAACAATAAGTTACTGTTTATCAGAAGTGAAAATATTATAAATATGATATTTTGATAGATTTTCTTAATACGAAGCCATGGATATAAATAACATAAAAACGGAGTTTAAACGATAAAGATATAAGGTTTATAAAACTGTATGCACTATTTTTACTTTGTGCACTATTTTTATAAAAACAATTAAACTAATTATATAATATTATTATATAATCAATAATAATATTCAAACATGTATTATTAACAGATAATCAATTGTGGGACGAAAACCACACTTTATTTTACGGATACAAATACAAACACCTTTATTCAATAAAGTACGATTTAAACATTGTTTTGACATTTTAAACTAAACAAAAACTATTAGGTGGTGGTGTAACTATATAACTTGTGATGTAGTATTTATATTAGATATATTGTACTCATACGACCTATATTTAATTAGGTTGCATTCGGTCATATCCATGATGTTTTTATTTGCTTGATTCATATACTCCAGTGTATTTACTAAGGTGAGTTCATAGCCTCATGTTTTGCTAAATCAATGATTTACAACTTTTGGGGTGAGAAACATGCATTGTTTTACAAATTGGACGCAAGTGTACATTTTATTATGATTACGTGTTTGCCTAAGTAGCGATAACCCTCTGAGCCCATTATCATGAACTGTCAATTACTTTGTGTGAGCGTGAATGTTATAAATAAATCTATTTGGGATTGACATCCCCGTTCGCTCACTGTGCCAGTTTACCAGACAACAGACGTATACCATGTTGGATTTAGGATGTTGCGGGTTAGAACATCATCAAGGGTAATGTTGGCAATTTATATTGCAATTCATACATGTCGAGCTTTAGTGTCATGACCTTAGGGAAACGTAATTACATTTTGTGTTGTTTGCATTTGTTGCATTATCACAGGGAAAATCTTGCAGTCCTACATTATATTTACATAAACCTATGAATTCACCAACTTTATGTTGACGTTTTAAAGCATGTTTTCTCAGGTCAATGAGGCACGAGGTGCTAGGGATACATTAGGGATACTCTTTTGTTGAGTCATGCATAAAAGATTTAGAGTCATTACATCTTGGGATATTTATTATGATCTAAAATCTTTGTTATCAAATGTTGAACAATTTAAGCCGTTGTGCTTTGTATTAAACAATTTTAATAAATCCAATGTATCATATTTTAAACGACTCTTTTAGAGGTCGTTCTCATATCTTGTGCTACTGATTTAATGAAGTAATGCTCCCGGAGACATTATTCCGCTACGACCTTATTTGGGGGTGTTATAACCTTCACCCTTTAAACGACTGCCACATCGGTATGCGATCCGACCATGGTCTAGTGGTCTTATTTCGGCTTCGGTTTATTACATTATTATTATTATTATTATAGCCAAATTTCAAGTCATGTGGTCTTTTAACTACCTAGACAACGGTAGCGAGCTGTCAGGAATCGGTAGCCTATTTCCCCACAACACTGACAAAACCTCGATGTGTATCTTAATTTCACCAGAAGGGATCTCTACGAAGGGATTTAAACTAAGAATCGCAAAAACCAAAGTAACTTTATTTATTTAACAATTATATAACGTTTATTAAGTTGGTGGGAGCAAAAAGCCACAATTAATCTCTATGAGCTCTAAAGAGATCCAACTACTCCACGCTTAGCATCTAACTTATATTAAACTCTATCATTTTTTGTTCTTCGCAAATTTAAAATCTTTAATAAAAAGATCCGGGAATGCTTAGTCTAATAAAATCAAGCTTTGCATATTTAAAGTCTATTATGGAAACTTGCAAACTCTTGGCTTTTTCAAGCTAGAATTCGCGTTTTAAAGCTTCTTGTATAAAAGACTAGCAAAAGCTTAAAATTATATATGTTAAGAGGCAAGCTAGAGAGCAACATGCTCGATCAAGTCAAAATTTATTCTCAAAAAGACAAAAATTCATGTCAAACACTTATTTTATTTTTGAATTTTTTTTAATTTTGGCCTAAAATCACATACTTTTGGTTTTTTTGTGGTAAAATGGGGTTAGATGAAGACAAGGCAAACATAAGTAAGATCAAATCGAATGATACCCCCATACTAG
>BQNB010169820.1:0-13740 GCA_026074375.1 Tanacetum coccineum | reverse complement strand
AAATTAATAAAATATTAATTAATATATAAATTAATAATTATTAATTTATCGATTAATTAATAACTCTTCTAATTAATAAATTATGGTGGTCCCAAGTGTATTATTTTATAGAGTTTCTACTGTATAATAGAAGTGCATTGAATTTTGTGACCCTCGTCAAGTGGTGACCATGTGCAATGACACCGCTTGCACTCCCCTAAAGACGGCCCTGCACGTGACTAAAACAATTTTGTATAATAAAATATATATCTCGGTCTTCTTCAATTCTACCATCTTCCTCATTTCAGAAACCGGATACTTTCAGGTGCAGATTTTGAAAAAACCTAAAAAATCTAAAACTTTTACGCTACAGCTTGTTCGGGTCGTCGGTACTATATTTTGTTTTAAGATTAAAAACAAAACGAATTCTTTGATATTAGATAAATTTGACAGGTAATGATAACAACAAGCAAAAGAACCCGCGCGTTGCGGCGGGGCTAATTTTTTCCCGAATAATTTTTTTTTACGTTTCGAGGGTTTTTTTTGGGCGATGCGTTATGACGGGTTATGGCGGGCTACATTTTTATATATTTTCTTTTTTTGTATGATTCGGGGGAAAAAACTTTGCGTTGGGACGGGCTAATTTTTTCCCGAATATTTTCTTTTTTTGGGACGATTTTGTAAATTTTTTTACGGGATTTTTTGTGTAAGAAAATCGTAAATAGTTAAAAGGTGTTAAGGTACGTTTTCTATTTTTTTTTTGATTACTTTGGGCCAGTTTTAGCGCTATTTTTGGAAGAAAAAATTTTGAGGGGAATTTTTTTGTTACGTTGGACGGGTTAATGTTTCCCGATTATTTTTTTTTTTTGGGACGGTTTCGATAATCTTTTTTTTTTGGGCCGATGAATGTAATACAAATTTGAACAATTGAAATCATGACGTGTTTTTTTTGTTAATTTTTTTACGGGGATTTTTTTTGTAAGAATGTTAATTAGTTAAAAGTTTTGAGGGACCGTTTTTTTTTTTTACTAATTTGGCGTCTGAATTTTGGGCCACATTAGTTGTCACGACTATTGTAGTTATTAGTAATAATTTTTTTTATATGGCATATTGTTCGGCTCATGTTTAAAGTGTTTTTGTTTTGCTATATGGGTTTTTTTTTATATAATGGGTTTGTACGTTTGTGACCATTATCGTTGGGACGGGTGCGGTTAATTGTTTCTCTCAGAATATTTTCTTTTTTTGGGACGGTTCGATATCTTTTTTTGGGACGAATATATGAATGTAAAAAAGTTTCATTTTAGTGTGACAATAAAAACTTGACGTGTTTTTTTGTTAATTTTTTTCACGGGATTTTTTTTTTGTTAAGAAAATCCGTTAAATAGTTAAAAAGTTGAGGGCACCGTTTTTTTGTTTTTTGCTTTGGGCCAGATTTTGGGCCACAATTAGTTTGTCGTCAAATGTGCTAATATAGTAATAATTTTTTTTATATGATTATGTGTTGGGGGGGGGGGCCCCACTCATTTTTGTTTAAGTGTTTTTTTTTTTTTTTTGCTATATGGGTTTTTTTTTAATATAATGAGTTGTAAGTTTGTGTCCATATCGGTTAATTTTAAAGTTATTTGGTATCGAGATGTTCCGCACGGGTAATTTTTTTTATCTAAATAAATCGGAAACGTTTTGTAATATTTTTTTTTATAATTCCTACTTTGTTGCATAAAAATTTTAAAAAAAAAAAAAAAAAAAAAAAACCAAAAAGGGCCGGCCATAAATTGGGGGAGCCCGTTAATGTAGCAATAGTCTAAAACCGGCAGCGTTTTCTTCAGTGAATGTGTAGCAATAGTCAAAACGGCAGCGTTTTCTTCAGTGAATGTGTATACTTATAATATGGTTTGATGCCGTAACACTGCACATAAAGCTTGTAACAAAATTATTTTTGGCAACAGTTTAAGTGAATTTTTGTTTTTGAACGAATTAAAATAGTTAGATTGGTCAAATAAAACAAGATACAAAAATACACTAACAAGAGAAAAAGAAAAAGAGGTACAAACTATATTTTTACTCTATAGCCTATTGACTAAACCTACGTGTCACTTTCCAAACCACATATGAGTTCACTAGAGACAAAAGTGTGGTATACCTCTAAAACAACAAAAACTACATCTTCTTCATTAACAGTTTCCTGCAACAATTTTCGACCGATCATTCAAGTAGGAAGTTTATTTCTTTAGTTTTCTTTCTTTCTCTTTTCAATTAGATCCAAGGTGGTTCCTGATTAGTTTCCAAGGTAGTTCCTAAATTTATCCTCTATATCGCTTCTAAATAAACTTGGTGTCCAAGGTGGTTCCCGGGCACCACCTAGTGATGCTGTAGCTCCGCCTCTGGGTACAAGGTTGGGGTGGCCGTCCAGTTAGGAGGGGGCGAGCACCCTCCAGCCCCCCTACTGGCTCCGTTTATATAATACTCGAGTATTATATGATATCACTACTCATATTTGATACTCATGTAATTTAATATTTATTTGACATGTAGTTTTGATACAACCAATTTTTTGCTTATCATTGGAATCATCATGTTATAGCGTCCTGGTTATGTCACCTCCGTCAACACATTGAACGTGTCAAATTTTGTTAATGGTTATACGTTAATATCATAAAACTTAAAGGGGTGTTTGATAGCCACTTAATAGAAAAATTAAGCATGCAAATACTAATCGGTCAGTGACATAGTTGTTTGGTACGGAGAAAATGAACGCTGATTGGTTTAATTTCATTATGAATGGGCCGGCCTCAATTGGGTAGTCCTCCCATTCAGTGCGTAAATATTGATACATTCACATTTTTTTTGTTGCACTTTGCTACCCGGCTACCCCCTTCAATAAGATAATAGTAAGTTCTACCTATTTACCTTGTAATACAAATGACTATTGGTCAAATAAACACAAAAAAAGATATTATTATATAAATATATTTTTCGTACCTCTTTTATATAATTTTATTATGCTTCATTCTAGTAGAGTATTGTAATCAATGTTTTGAAACCCGGTTCGACCCGGCCGGTTCAACCGGTTGAACCGGGTCCGGTCGAAAAAACGGGTCATATTAAACCGGGTTTCATATTTTCGAAACCCGGTTAGACCCGCCGGGTTTGGAGTGACCCGGGTCAACCCGGTTCACGAGACCCGGCCGGGTTTCGGATTTTTCGTGTTTTTTAATAAATAAACCATGTTAATTGTATATATTTACGACGTAATTTTATTTTTACATGTTATATTTGTTAATAAATAGTCTTTATGCTTAATATATGGAATATTTTATGATTTATATACATACTTTTTTTTCTAATTATTGCAAATATATATATATTTTTTGTTTTGGAAAACCGGGTTGACCCGGCTGGCTGTCCAACCGGTAACCCGGTGACTCGACCGGGTCGATTCAAAACTCGATTTTCAAAACATTGACTATAATAAGCCTTATTTAAATTGAATTATAACATTAACCAAATTACTTATTCTATTTCTTACTAAATCACACAAAAAGTCACATTGGTAATTTTCTTTGATGATTCTAAAAAACAATTGTTTTCATTCAGAATCATAATCACTCAGCAAAACTAAATCCTTCAGTATCGTTAAATCATTCAGTGCTAAATCATATTTTTGTATCCTTAGTTTTATTAGGTCACACGTAGCTAGTGATTATTCTGAATGATACATAATTCTTTTCTAAAGTTATTAGATTTCATTTTTTTTTGAACGACAACTTTATTAGAAACACT
This sequence comes from Tanacetum coccineum, assembly GCA_026074375.1. Lineage (NCBI taxonomy): Eukaryota > Viridiplantae > Streptophyta > Magnoliopsida > Asterales > Asteraceae > Tanacetum > Tanacetum coccineum. The sequence continues at coordinate 9,981 of BQNB010169820.1, read as the reverse complement.
AGCAAGATGCTAGACAATTACAAAGAAATCAAATATGGGTGTTGAATCCAACTATCTCATCTTAACTTAGAACTACCCTACCTCTAGCTTACACCAACAAAAAGAACGTAAAACAATATCATCGAAAGAAGGACTCTTTACGAGGCTTTTTTACGTCGCTAAAAGTAATAGGGTATCGGAATTCCACAAACTCCACCACGTAAACATAAAAAACGCCTTCCAAAACAACCTCAAATTAGAAGCAAGACGAACTAATTGAACCAAACACGAGCCAATCTGCAACGATGTAAAAAAGCTATGCACTCCCAAAATTCCACCAGCACATAAATAATACATGGTTCACAATCTCTAGCCAAGAGAAACAATCGAAGAAGAATAAGTGAGAAGTATTCTTCAAGAATCGCATCAACACCAAGGGACACGGACTGCTATTCAGTAATAATGACATTCCTTTGGACAGATTCGCATTGTCGAGTAGGCTAAACGATCAAGAGCAAGTTTTCCCAGCAAAATATTAATTTAAATCGAATATTTTTAACCCACCTCGTAGGACATCGCCCTAGTGAAGAAAAACGCATCTAAACAAATTCTACTTCTTATATAACTCCGAAAGAACCCCCTTCCAACTCAACTCACTACCCATCAATTCAAACGAGGTTGGTACAAAATAACAAAATTGAGAAAAAGCTACAAGATGCTCAAGGCTGCAGTTCTTTCAATACCTCCTCTAACATTACCACGAAAAGAAAAAGCAAGAGGGACGTGGAGTTTACAGGCTACACGATATTACCTATCACAGTTTTCTAAAGCAAACAAAGACTAGGAAACAAACCTATAAAAAGTGCAATCACCGATCCAAATGATCCTTCCAAAAACCGAGTGTGAGCAACCCAATACCAATCCTAATCTTGCAATGAGAGAAAACATACAAGCGCCATTGAACCTTGAGGAAATTAACTCTTTGATTATAGAATTCCAAGTTGAAGATTAGTTACGGCGGTAGAAAGATCAGTAATGACTGTGATCCGTGAATGGCAGAACTAAGCTGACACCATAGAAGTAGTTATCACTTGTGAAAGGAAGCGCCATAAACCACTTCGCAAGAAGCACCGCAAAGTAAGTGGCACAAAAAAACTAGAAAACCCCCTTAAGCTCCGAATTTCTCAGCGCGGAGAACTCGTAATGGCAACATAACCCACGCTAATCGTTCATCTTTCGATCTCCTTCCTTAATACTCATAGAAAAAAAAAATTCCTACGAAGGTTTTCCATCTTTGTTAAAGAACTGTCTTCGGCGACCTTAAATATATTATATGACATATTTGGTAAATCAGCAGTGGGAAGCAAGAACCGAATTTTAAGGAAGAGTGAAGGCGGACCACCATAGACCCGAGTTTTAAAAGCTTCCATTTGGAAAATTCTGTTTTTTCCGTGAGCTTGTGAACCGTCTCATCCCAAAGATATAAACCAAATGACCATATTCTCCACCTACCAAAATCCCAGTATTAAACGGAGTCTTCATCACCGAACATCCAGGACTCGCAACTCGTCTTAAAAATAATCGACCCACGAAGTCCCAATCCGAGAATATATGACTTTTTTTTGAGGTTAATCGAACATTCCAGAAAGTATAGAAAAGCCATTGAGAATATTCACTATAACCCTTTTTAAAGTCACATTAGAAGGAGACCCCATAGGTAATCGCCAATAAAAATCTGCGTCTCTTCCCCATAAAAAAAGATGAGAGATCGATGAGAGCAGTCAACAATCCGTGAAACCTGTAAAAATAACCATCCCGCATTTCAACATCAAACTGTTGATAAGAAAGATGAAGAACTCCATAATAATAATGAACAAAAAAGGAGCCAAATGGGTCTCACCTACTATCAATCCTCGATGATTACTGAAAACTAACTCTTCCAAGTAGAGACTTCCTAGTTCACTAAAACAGAAGCTTTAACCCGAATTTAGACTGCCAAGAATCCAGACCCCGCCATCTCTACGACCCTAACCCAAAACATTAAGAACATCATCTAGTATCCCATCTAACAATAGAATCAAATGCTTTGACGATCAAATATCCACCTAAAAAACAACCAAGCCATGCCTGACTGCTGATTTTTATGTTACAATCGAAGCCAAAAGTCTCATTAATAATAACAAGGAACCGTCCAAGAATTTGACGGTTCATAAAGGAAAGCTGACTGAACATTGAGATGAGTATACGGAAAGATGAAAAAGACAAACGTGTAGACAAGGATTTTGGTAACACTTTTATATAAGGCTCTCCCAATTAGGACTAAAAGGCCTAAACTCACGTGACTCAGTTACGTGTTCTAAAAGGTTTTTGGAATTGAGAGTTAACAAAAGAAGATTTACAAGTCAGTTGGCGAAAAACCCCCATGTTCGAAGAAAACAATTGATCATCTATTGCAAAATCATGGCCCAAAACTGTCAAAACCTTGCGGAAGAGAATTCAAAAGAAAATTCCTTCCAGGAACCTGAGATTTGTTTTCTCCACCTACCCCAAAACAGCTTTGGGCGAATTACTTTGTTCGTTCGTCAGAAACGAAACCGATGCTTCCAAATCAGAAACCTGCTCAAAAGTCAACCGATTAGGAAAACTAAAATTAATTCTGCCATGGCGCGTACCCGGGTCATTAAATCTATCCGCAAAGTGATTACGAAATTCATCTTTAACACGAATGGGATCGTCCACCCATTCTCCTTCAATCATAATACCCTTAACTGAAAGGTTGGCACGCTTTCTATTAATGATACCATGAAAAAACTTAGAATTTTCGTCTCCTTCTATAGCCCATCTAACTTTCGCCTTTTGAACAAAATCACAATTAACCGAGGAGTTTAATTCCTGTAACTGTTTCATAGCTTCCATACGAGACAACAAAACATCATCAGTAACTCCTCCTTGGTCCAACAACTTATCAATGTCGCTAAGCTTATTCTTGACATCTCTAATACTATTCGACTGTATATTTTTGTACTCAGCCACCCATTTACGTATTTCCTTCTTTAATAATTGAAGCTTCTTTTTGAATCTAATCATCCCGTTGCTATCAACAAGAATAAAAGAGTTCCAGGTGGACGTAATCATTTGATCGAAACCAGGAATAGAGAGCCAAGAATGGTATAACCGAAACGGCGTAGCTCCAAAATCAACGAGCATCTCCCGGAGTAAAATAGGACGATGATCCGAGAGGTGTCTATCTAGACAAACTGCTGAGATATGAGGAAACAAGGAAAGAAAACCATCTGTCACAAAGAAACGATCTAATTTACTCATTTTAGATGCCGAAGGATGAGCCCATGTGAAAGAGTACCCTTCCAATTGAACTTCATTAAGACCCGCATTAGAAATAAACGAATTAAACGAACAAGCTCCTTGAGCAAGAAAAGTAGACCCCCATCTATCCTCTTTACATCTAACTTCGTTGAAATCTCCCATCACCATACACTCCCCATTCCACTGATTGATAAGAGAAGCAATGAAATCCCATAGTTGACATTTAGAAGCGTATGATTGAGGAGCATAGACAGATATAATTAATAATTGAATCTTCCTTGGAATCCACGTACCATACAAAGCAACAAAATTATCGGAAATAATATGGTGCTTTTTGTGAAAAACATTGGAGTCCCAAACACATAAAATGCCACCTGAGTACCCTAGAGCTTCACTCACGATATGATCAAACTGATAGTTACCCCAGAAATATTTAACCTCCAAATCAGAAAAACTCTCCTTCTTAGTTTCTTGAAGAGACAAGAAACTAACTTTATGCTTAGTAGTTAACTCCCGAATCCAATCTTTTTTGGCCTTGGAACCGAGGCCTTGTATATTTAAGGATAAACAATTCATCGGAACACTTCATGACCTCCATTCGATCCAATGATCTTCTCCATATCCTTGGTGCATCCATCCATGGTAAAGCCCATAGTTTGACCTACCTTAATCATCTCGTCAAGAATATCTAATATAGAGCCTCCCTCCTTTCGTATGTCCCTGATAACCCTACCATCTGACTGAATGTTAATATCAGATTTCTCCACTTCCTCAAAAACACGCGAACTACAACGATCTGAATTATGATGAGAACGAATACATTCTTCTCCTTGAACTTCTTGTGCTTCTTGTTCAAAAGTAACATTAACTTTTTCAGGTGTAAACCCTGGCGGATAAGGGATGCTAGACTCCATGCCAGAATTACCAACTTCCTTTTTATGCCTATTAAGTAAATCGTAAATATTGAAAGGGTCTTTAGAAACCTCCTTATCATTAAGTGTCTGATCAACTTCATTATCATGTTCTTGTGCGTCCCCATTATCCCCAAAAAAAGTATCAGAGACTGCTTCACTATCACTCTCTTCTCCTTCGTTGTTAACAGTATTATCCACAACATTAATGTCTGCTTCATTCTTAACGGATTCGTCATCTGAACAATGAACCACCTCGGGGACTTCTTTAAAGGACGGGGACCAAACAAACAGCTCCTTAGCTCGAATCTGAAAAACCTTCCCTTTCACAATGATCTTAAAACTGTCAAGGATGTTATTAGCATGTTTTGTCTTGATACATAGGCGTTTCCGAGCAAAGAGGTCTTCATTACCATCTTCTAATTCCATGACCTCTCCCCATTGAGAACCTATCTTATGAAAAGTAGCATGAGACCACGCATGTAGAGGTACTCCCTCTATATCGACCCAAACAATACGATCACTGGCAACAAAATCATTTTGAGCATTACATAACCGAACGAACCAAGAAGCAACCCCCGTATGTTTCATGAATTTAAGTTTGGTTTTGGCAGAACCTAACTTAATCATAACCCATAATCCTCCTAAGTAAACGATCTCGATATTCATGAACCCCTCATTATGTAACAACACACTTAGGTTATTAATAGATGAAAATTGTCTAACCTCCCCCATGACAAAATTGTCTAGATCTCTTGCAACCATGCACGAATCATCTAAGACCAAAGCTGGCGACGAAGCAAGTGGTATGGGCGGAGACGAAACACCCTTCACAGCAGAAACAAAGGACGTAGGTGTAGGAGCAACATGATTGAACTTATGAGGAACACGTTTAGAAGGAATCGAATCACGATCAAAGCGAGCCACGTTAGCTTGTAAATGCTTACGTCCGATCCATAGCGTGCATAGGTTCCCAACAAGCCTCTCCACATTATCTACTTTGATAAAGCGAACAAAAGCAAACCTTTTCCCAGCTTTAGACATACGATTCGGTATAAAAACGTCCACAACCGTCCCATATGATTGACATAGTACCCAAAGATCTTTCGAGGTTGTGACATCAGGAAAATTAGTGATGAAGATGGATTTGGAAATTAAGCGGGTATGATCCGCGTTACTACGAGATTTAAAGGCCATGAGCAGACAATAGAAGTATTTTGGATTGAAGGGAGATCAATAGGTTTGATTAAGATGAGGTTATTTAATTGTGGGTAAGGTTAATTGAATAAGGGGGATCACCGATTAAGATTTGATGATCGCCAATCACCGATTAAGATTTGATGATCGCCATAAGCAGATGAGGTTTGGTGAAGATCGAAGATCTTGATTTCATGAAAGCAGTCTTTCTACTTTTGGGTTTCTCATAAAGTAAGAGTATGATATAATCTAGATTTCCCTTTCTCATGCTTCACTTATCTTATATATATAAAGATTGAATACAAAAATTTAATGTGGAGGCTTTATGTTTTGTAACCAAAGCTTTGAGAATTGTACAAATACATGTGAGTTAATAGCATCATCGATGGTTAAGTACGGGTGGAATACGAAGAGTACATGAAAAGTTATGAGAGTTACAAGTATACAAACAATCGGCTCATTAAGTAGCTTCATTTTGCAAGTAATTAAACGAGACCCTTCATATCTTTATGGAATGTTACATACTACATATTGTGTGTATAAATAATTTATTTTTGAACGAGATTGTTGTGATGAGAAACAGTGAGTTTATTTGCAAAGATGATGATGATGAGATTATCTGATGATATGTAGATTAAAATATGCAATGGGAAGATATTTCAGGTCGTTGCATCAACAAAGGGATTTTACATCTTGGTAAAACAGTTTCTTCAAAGCCATTCCTTGGTGGATCTTCTCCAACAGCTTAGCCAAGCTTTTGCGAATGTCAGTAAACTATTTCTTATTAGTTTTTCGTGCTTATTGTCATGCCATTTTAGTAATTAAGAGCAAAGGGTGTACTGACACAAATTTACCTCTTCATTTGGGCCTCATCGCTGCCACCTCAGCGCCACCCCATTTCAACACAACACACAAAAATACCCATTCACTCATGACATTTCTCTCTCCTCTTCATTTGGGCCCCACCCACTCACAATTTTATTTTATTTTTCATTTTCCACACAAATTAAAATTCATTTTCATTAAAATAAAATTACAAATACGGAAATAGAAAATACAATACGAAAATAAAAAATACAATACAGAAATAGAAATTCATGGTTGATGTAGTGCCCAGACATGCTCAATGAGACTCCGTTGAAGCCTTGAATGTGTTTTTTTATCTCGAAGTTCTTTTGCTTTCCTATGACGGATTGCACATCGCTCGACCCATGTCCTTAATATATTTTGCTGTGGACAGATGTAAATTTCACCCGCTTCGGATATCGCATACCTTTTATTTTTCAAAATCATGTTATGCAATATAATGCACGTGTACATGATTCTTCGTAGCTTGTTCACAGTCCAAGCACGCGCAGGTTGAGCAATAATACGCCATCGTCCTTGTAGGACACCAAATGCCCTTTCAACATCTTTCCGGGCACTTTCCTGACGCCGTTTAAACACAGCGTTTTTTTCATCGCGTGCAACAGTGAATGATTTGACAAACGTTGACCATTGAGGGTAAATACCATCTGCAAGGTAGTACCCTTTATCAAATGGTTGCCCGTTTACAACATATGGTGCCACTGGTTCGTTGTCAGCCAAAAGGTCGTCGAACAATGGGGAATGATGCAGAACAGTAATATCATTATTGGCACCTGCAACCCTGAAAAATGCATGCCAAATCCACAAATCGTATGATGCAACAGCTTCTAGTATGATGGTTGGGTATTTTTTATCACCTCTCCCATATTGGCCGTGCCATGATTTCGGACAATTAACCCATTCCCAATGCATACAATCAATGCTACCAAGCATTCCTGGGAACCCATGAATCCTATTATGTGCGGCGTATAAGTTTTGAATATCAGCTAATGTAGGTTTTCTTAAAAACTCGGACTGATACAAATCCATAACGCACATACAAAAATAATATAGACAATCGCGTGCGCAATGTGCCCTCATTTGCATGTACTCATCTAATGCATCCGGTGTTGTGTCGTACGCCAATTGGCGTATGACGGATGTGCATTTCATAATGACACTAAAACTTTTTAAACCCGTGCAATCATATCGAATAGTAAAAAACTGAAAATGCTTGGGTAGAGGATTAACAGTTTGAATGTAATTTTCAATACCTTGAACGATTTCCAAAAATAGTTCTCGGATCATGCGATTATTGTATTCTCAAATACTCCGCCTGATATTTTGGGTGTGGATGTAGTTTATTATAAATGGTGTATTCCAAATAATCCTCCATAAAACTTCTTCATCGACATCACGTTCACGATTGATGTATCTACGCATTCGAACAGCTTCAACTTCATCTTGATCTTCGTTGTTAATCTCCATTATCATTTCGTACTCAGCTATGTCGTCGAGATCGGACGAATCGGAAAAGCTTGAGTCACTCATTTTTATAAAATGTAGATAGAATGTATTTGTGTGTGTTTAAAAATGAAAAAAATATGGATATATATAGGTGAAAAAAAATAATTTTAAAAATTTTTTTAAACGTTATGCAACGGATAGAATTTGTGGAGTGGGTCCAATTCAAAGCAATTGTTGATTCGTTTTGTGGCTAAATAGTCGGCGAAGAGGGGGGGGGGAGCGGTGGTGGCGGCGAACCCCGGCGAGACGGCGAAGTGCACCTCAGCCGTGGCGAGGCGCCTCGCCAGTACAACCCTTTGCTCTAAAGCATACACGGTTGTATTGGGAGAAAATATTTACTATTGTAGCTGAAATTTAAGCAACGTATGAATCATTTATGAAAGCCTAATGTGGAACATAATAAGATAACATATTATGTCTATTTATGGCCGTATACATGATACCGTTTTGAGGCTAATACTACTTTTTATTTTGATATATCTGAGTGTAAAGAGAAGCTTATGGTTTAAATTTTTTCACTTTGGTAATTTTTCATATGGTTTCCGGGCAAACACTTGGTTAATTCCTCCATCCATTTTGGGCTCCGGATCAAACTTTCAGCACTGGGGTGGGAATGGTGGAGTGGTCAACATGATCGTAGAGCATAGGCTACAGAGTTTGCGATATTGGCAAATCTCCAAGGCAAGACTGAGAATGAAAGGTGGTTCAGACAGGAAAGTGCTTTTTGCTCCTAGTTGTTCATTTGTATCTCCTCTCCCCCCTCATTTCTCTCTTTTATAAAATTTGAAAATTAAAAAAGACTTGCTTCCTCTCTTCTAATCTCTACTATTCTAAACCGCTCTAAGTGTGATCCAATACCTTAATTCGACATAACACATTTTGATTCTTTTCTTTTATTTAAAAAAATTATTAGTCTTCAGATATAACGAGGTTTGTAACCCGCGCTTCGCCGCGTTTCATGTTTTTTTAATAAGAACACAAAATATCAACAAAAACTTATCTAGGCCGTAACAGATTAGTTTGTCGCTGCAGGCTACAATATATCTATCAAAATAGTTTTGCCTAGAAGTTCAATTCCAGTTCTGACCATCTCAATCATCCCCCTACTGAGCTGCTATGGATCCAAGCTATTCGCCATAACCAATCCTTATATGATATTAACGCTTCGGCGTATCGACAGTCCACCCTCCTTATGCTTTTTCTTCTCTTTCTTTATTTTCCTGCACATTTCACACAGTTCAGCAAACCATTCTTTCGTTGTTGGCACACAACTTCTCCTTCTCATAATCTGCAAAAGAACGTCAGTCTATAAGTGTTTGTGATCTTGGATACATTAACTCAATTTGTCATTGACTGTGATTAGATACTATTTTCCTATTAACAATTATACGAAAGTAGAATGCATATTAAATAAATAAAAGTTACATACAACATACCTTCTTTTTTTGCCCAGCTTCTTTCCGAGCTCAAAGTTCAGCCCCAACTTCGGCCTTTTCAGCATATCATTTCTTCCTCTATGATGCCTCGGTGGCTTTCGCCATTTCCTCCAACCGTCATTGCTCTTTCAACTTTACGCAATCTCTTCCTTCTTCAATTCCTCATCCTTTTTATCCATTCAGGCTTCTCTTTTGACATTGTGTTGACTTCCTCCTTTTTGTCTATCGACTCATCCTTCCCAGTGACAATCGCCGCATCATCAGCTCCATTTTAGTCTTCTTTCTTTTTCTTGGCTGCGGATGAGGATTGTGGTAGCAGTTGTCTTTTGATGTGGTTTGTTTTTCAGCTGCTGGTTGTGAGCCTGGTGTTTCATTTTTGTGGGTGGCTATCGCTGCCACAAATGTTTGTGCCATTATGTCTAACACTTCGTGTGGAGGTGTTCCTGTAAACGTTATACTTTGTTAACTAATGAGTGTATACAGATTACGAAAGGTAACAACAAATAGTGAAGATTAATAAGTGCTAACAAAGTGTTGATATTTACTTTTAAATATAATAGCGGACATTCCCAATATGCATCTGTTTGAATAACATGCTTTGTCACATTAACGACTATTTTTTGGGCTGTTATTTTGTTTTTTCATGTTTACTATTTTTTGTGGCATGTCACGTCTAAACATATACTTATTTCTAGACTGAAGAAGAAAGAAGAATTACAACATATACTTATTTCTAGATTGAAGAAGAAAGAAGAATTACA
>BQNB010169818.1:0-13740 GCA_026074375.1 Tanacetum coccineum | reverse complement strand
TTCAAAGATTTCAGCACCGGAAAAAGGTAATAAAAGATTGAAAGTGAGTTTAAATATAATTGATAAAAATTCAATTATAACCCTGTCTTATTCTTGTCAACCAATGAGAAGAGATATGAGTAAGTCTCATTTTTCTTACCAGAAAAAAAGACTATGTTTGTCTTTTTAAGAAAAACAAACTCTCGTTTACGAATTATGTTGCAATAACACAATTAATCAGAATATAGAAAGTTCAATTTAGTATTTTCGACAATTAAATTCTTAAAAGAATTAACTACCTAATTAATTACTAATAAGACTAAGATCCAACTTGATCTTTCACTTATTACCGAAGGTCTGACCAACGTGTAAACAAGTAGGGCAAGAGGTAAGCGGTGAGTGTTAATTGCATTGTAAATGAAACTCTTAGTTTTATGAGACACATAGCATTAGTAACTCATATAGTAATGTCATGTATATGTTTTGTCTCATCTTATGCCTCGGGTCCAAGGTCTGACCAGAGAGGTCAATCCAAGTTCACGTGTTCTTATTTTGGTTGGCATAGACTTAAAATTTCACATATGTTATACACATAAATTTAATAAAATATGTGACAAAATTATGTACAAAGAAGCATGCAAAACATCTTTGTAGCACAAGTTAAGAAAACATTTTGTTAACTTTTAATCTTGACATCATCCTATCAAAAGTTCCCGGTAGCTCCATTTGAACGCACAAAGAAGCGGAGAAGCGGGTCAGCGTGAAGCTTATTAAAAAACCGAATTCTTTAGAGAAACAAAACGCCCCTTCCTTATATCTCTCTTATAGTTTGTTCATAATGGGTGAGCCGATTTACCAATTAACTAACGATGTATTTACGAAAAACTTTTAACTCTCCAAGAAAACAAGTTTCATAGTTTAATGTCCGTATTTATTTTTCCAAAACCAAGGTTTTACAAATAACACATAAAGGTCACTAGGAGTATAATATTATGTGTGTAATTCTACAGACAAATTTAAACAAAGTTTCTCTTTAAGTATTAGTCCGTTTAGGAAAAAATCTTTTGCATATAGTCATAAGTCACAAGGAGTATAAACACATAAGCACATAAACAGACAGAAAGTGGGGATGAGGTGAAGACAGACTCTATCCAGAAAGCAGTAAATCACATAATGCCCCAAGGTCTCACAAGAGTCTTCCCCAAACAAAGAACCAAAAGACTCTCACTAGGTTTTCTGCTAAAGTGCCTAGATCGCCACATCCATCATATAACATGATTGCGTGAGTCTTAAGGTCGGGATAATGAAAAGAACAAAAGATTTAACACTCTCAATTAACTTTTAGTTTTAATTCTATTCAAATTCATCTATATTAACTAGCAATAAAGCAAGATTCTAGGTTTTTATTTATTCTTTATGGAAAGAATTGCATATTGTTTCTATAATTTTTAATCAAAACAATAAATAAAGGTTTCTCATGCAGTTCTAGCGTGTTTTATAAGTGTGTAACCCAAAACACCAAACGAACCTGGCTCTGATACCACTGTTGGGTTTTAATAACTAGTAAACCATATTTACTATGAGTACGCAGCAGATGGATCTAATTTGATGATTATGATTAACACACGTATAAAGAAAAGAAACACTAAATTTTTGTTAAATGACTTAAAGCAAACAACAAGAATCTTTAACCTTGATTATTAGTGACTAAGTTGTCACATCTACGGTTGCTCACATAACACGTCCAATGAATACACCAAGATGCTAGTATTTACTTTATGTCTCACAAACACCTTCTGTAGTACTTTTCTTGGATCGAAAGTCACAAACAAAACCCTTGTTATTAGAACCGAAAATCACCAAATCCCTAATTAGGGTTTATCAATTTCGGTTGAACCAAAATCCAAGAAACAGAAACCCTTTTGTATTTATAACTTTGTTGTCGACTTGTAGAACAATAAACCAAACCCTTGATGGTGGTAGACTCATGATCTACCTTGTGGGAAAACAATTCGCACAATAGAACCCTTTTAGGGTTAATCGAATTCGAATCAAGGAAAAAGGGAAGAACCAAAAAACCCTTTTGAAGAGATTTTCGGTCGAAGGTTTTGGGAGAGAGGAAAACCAAAAATCAATTTAGGTTTTAGGGATTTGAATGAATGAATAATGAGCTAGGGTGAGGGTGTTTATATAGGCACCCAAACCTAGTCCTTGGTGAACAAAAAAACCATAATTCACTCCTTATTCTAATTCCTCTACCTCCTCAATTCTAAATTGACACAAACACCCCCTCTAAAAAACCATAGGGGTCGGCCTTAACCAAGCACCCATTTGGGTTTGGGTTTTTTCAATTTAAGCCCCTTCTATTTACATATTTAAATAACCGTTAAGTTAGTTATAAACTATAATGATTATTTAAATATATTCGTGAAGTATATTAAAGAATAAATGTATTATATGTGTCTTAACGTGTGTGCCCCCAATAGGCTCACGTATTTCTAATCGTATAACACGCGGATCCAACTACCACATTCCAACATCTAAAACGAGTTTTATTAGCGAATTTACTACATCAAAATAAATTTGGTTTAATTTTTGACATAAAATTTACCGTTCGGGTTCAAAATATATTTTAGTCCAAGAAAACCAAAAGACATATATACATGGAAGTCAGTTCTTACCCCTCTCAATAAATTTATCTGTGAGTGTCGCATCTGCATATTCTTGAAGTTCCTGCTTGCTCAGAGTACCATTCATATCTTTATCAAGTGCAAGGAACACATATGCATATGAATATGAGTAGCGTAGTTTCTATATACTGCTAATACAATAAGTTCCAGGATCCAAAAGTCATTATATTAAAAAAAAGGTATATATGCATATCACAGGCACTGAAGTTGCAGGTCGTTATTGCTTCAGTGTCAGTAACATCTTCGGTTTCCTATTATTATAACAATGCAAAACATGTAAGTAGTGTGAAAGACGTTAAAACTAACCAATAAAAAATTGAAAAGAGAACCTGTAGGAATTGATTAATGATAAAGGAAGGCTCAAGGACCAATGCCTTTACATCTTATAAGTATTACATTTTTAAAGGGCTTGTATTTTTTTTCTTAACTATAAAAAGGGCCATATTTGTTGGTGATTTTAGTGTCATCAACGGCCATTTAGGTAATGACGATTTACTAGAAACTAATGAGATTTCATACAAATACTTTATACGGAAAGTGGACTTTTACACGATATAAGCGAGTTATCCAGGATTATCACATCGTCGCACAGACACCCGAATAACTAACAATATTTACTCTCATTCTCACTTTCGTTATTTGGTAAATAAAAAGGACTATTAAACCCTCAAAAGTCAATATTTTGTAAACCCACCAAAGGTGGTGGCCTCATTTCCCATTCCCATATCCGTGATGTATACAGATGTGTATAGCTGACATAGTTTCATGAGTTCCTGAAGACAGTTGCAAAGCAGTACCTTCTTTATACACGCCTTCCTTGTAAAGTGAGTAATTTATCATTAAAACTTAAAACTTTAAGAGCCACAAAACAAAGATCATTATCCCATTTGACAATGTATGCAAGAGGCGTTGTAATGAATACAACTTTTGAAGGATCTATAAACGACTGATAAAAGAGATACATTGTGGTGATTACAGAAAAACACTCAATTAAACATATAGCTATTGTGGAATATCACAAATTGTTGAGAACTAGCAAAGGTGAAGCAAAAATAAATGGCGTAAACAAAAAAAAATTTATCCGCAAAGTGGAACCATAAAAATATAAGTGAATAACGAAAAACAAACCTCGTCTATAAGGATCACAAAAGAAGAAGAATTTTTTAGAAGCGATGCGGCAATACATTTGAACAAACTATGTAGGCATATCACGTAGTTGAGCCATATTAGGAATAAGACCTCGAATGTAAGCTTCCACTTCCTGTAGCAAAAAAAGTAAAAAAAACATTTCGAATACTCAATGTATGTTCCATCGAAACAACAACATACATTACAGGCTACTTTATACGGATCAACACTTAAGATAACAATGCACGTACATGATGTTGAAGAAAACCATCAGAATCCTCATCAAGCTCACTCGTATCAATTTTGGCTTGAGTAAGTGAAACCTGAACAGGAAGAAACTTTCAGAATCACTATAATCACATAGATATCGAAAGATACATGTTAAGTAGGAACACTCACCATGCGCATTACGTAAAGATAAAAGGGCAGAATGGCAATTCTTCCTGATTCATCTCTTTTTCAAACTTCATAAAATTTGAAGGACTAAAAAACCGACGGTAGTTTGGGCCAATCTGTTCTGTACAGACAGAGGCAATATAGCAAAAGTCTTCATAGTTCATCTATAGAAGGTAACAGAAAGAGAGATCAGCATAATCATTGGATACCGAAACAAAGAGCCTTGAAGCTAGCATACCATCAAAACAACAGAAATCAATCATGTAAGTTTAAATTGTGGGTGAGCGTGATCGGAAAAAAATCATCATAAAAATAGTATTATAAAAGTATGTTTTTATCAAGTTAGCAAAAAATAGTGACAAAGTACATCTTCTGTAGAAAGTAAATAAAAGGCGGACACAACGGTATGAGAATGACTAGATAAAAGTGTCACAAAAAATGCACATCAACAGACCTACCACGACAACATAAGTTAAATAAATGCAACATCTTAAGGAGGTAAATACCTTCTCTGCACCAGTGGCATCATCAATAACACAATTTTCATTAAGCAAACCCACATGGCATCCAAATCATCAGCGTTCAGCAAAAAGATCCGATTGTTTCTGCATCAACAAACCATCACTTTAAGTACATATATTGTTATAACCTCACTAGAAAGCTGAAATTTGATAAAGAAAAAGAACTCTCTAGGTTATTGCATTATATTTATAATTTAGGCCTGGATACAATGCAAGTAAAACGCAAATGACAAAAGCGATAGCAGAAAATATGAATATGGTTACCTTTAGGAAACGGTACTTCGCCAGCCTTTGGACTTTATGGCTGATGGAACCATCCTCAGGTTTCTGATAATATGAATATCACACAGGACAGTCAGAAACTAAAAAAAAAACGTAAACTCTTCTTTGGACAAAAGAGCTACGGTGAACATCATAATAAACTATTGTTTAAAGCTTCTGGATGTGATAGAGTAGAGATCGCATGTTCATTTTTTTTTGTATTTTTCCTATAAGGTTTCTCAACATCATAATATAATTATTGTTTATAGTTTATGGTTTACGAATTCGATTAAGTTCTTTGTATGTTGGCATCAGTAAGAAGCATTTTAGGAATTAGATTAATAGCAAAACATTTTTATTGGACTATAGGTGAAGTCAAACATTGTATTGTTCGTGTACAACGATGGTATTCATAGTATGACTTCACATTATGAAGCCATTGTTTACTATATATTAAACAAAACAAAACAGCAGAGTCATTATGGATACCTTCTCAAAGAATATATTAACCCTAAAATTCTGATCATATGTATTGCTCCTCTTTTGGTTTATATTAGAGGCAACAGTTTTGACTCTAGACAGCAAACATGACATATTAGAGCCCCTTTGGGTATGTTTGACCAAAACATGTCAAACGGGTCTAAATAGGTCGAAAAGTATAAAAAATGCATAAGAATGATGGGTCTTAGTAGGTTGAGTTTACTCACTAACACTTTTTTAACCCTTTACATCACCCATTTTGATTAGTACGATATTTAAATGATGAAGGTCGCACAAGATAACATTCCAGTCATTTTTTTCCAACCCAACCCAGAACTGCTTGACCCATTTTAAAAGGGAGGTGATTTGATCCTAAGTCTAATTACCCATTCTAAACAAATGACTTATTTGACCAGTTACCATACAAAACAATGTTATTCTAATATCATACCTACAATAGTGCAGTTGATGATGAATACATAATAGTCAGATGAGCAAACATAAACCAACGATCTATGGATGGTGGTCAAGATTCTGAAATAGCTATGGGAGCCTACCAACCATACCACCTAGCTGGCAAACAACCTGCTAGGGGTGATATCTATGGATTTTTATGTTGGCATTATGAAGAAGCATAGATAAAACGTTATCACTAACCATACCACCTAATTCGTATCGTTATCACTTTACGTTTTTTGTCCACAAATTCTCTTTATGTTGGCATTAGTAAGAAGCATCTTAGGAATTCGATTAACAGCAAAACATTTATATTGACCAATATAAAAGTTACAAAAAAAATGATGTATAGTTTCTACCAAAGTCACACACACACACGTAAGAATGAAATCAAAATTTAACATTTACCGGCCGAAAATTATATTTCAACTAAGCATCTAAACAGTAATTAATCATCCAAAAGAGTCGCTGAATATAATAAATTTTTTGTATAGAAACAATTTGGGTGTGTATGACAAAAGTAGCATTAGTAGAAACACTAGCTGACTAGATGTGAGAAAATGAGTAAAACAACTCCTAATTGTTCAACGCTCCTAAATATTACTTCATGCAGCAGTTAAAAAAATGAGCATCCCGAAAAAAATGAAACTACATGTTGCTTGTCAAATGTGCATTAAAAATCACAACGGTTAACCGCTCTTACACGCTTATAAACACTATGCGCCAAACACACCCTTAGTTTATAGGGTTTTAGTGATTAATGCTTATCTTTTATAAGTAATACATTTTTTACCGGAAATGATGAATTATTTTATTAATCAAACAAATACAAGTACAAAGAGATTAAACTAGCCATAATGGACATTCCCGTTATGCCAAATATCAAGCTAAAAACATAATACATATTATCTATATACAAACAAAAAACTGTCCTGCTCTCTATTCAATTCACCTTTCTTATAAGTTAGCATCCTTTGAGAGAGGATACTAAAACTAGGCAACCATGAATAAAACATATTATTTGACTACATTTCCCCTTACAAACACCCTACCTGCAGCAAATGTGACCCATATAGTATGCATACAGAGGCTCTTACAAGAGGCATCAATAAATAAGTGCAAAACTTCTGTTCCATTGGGGCTAAAATGCACAGAGCTACATTTCCAAAATAAATTGGCATCACTCGTGTGTAAACAGTAGGATACATCCCACCTAGACTACATTTCCTGAAACACGGACCACTTCATATCCAAATGTAGATACATCCTCGCAGTTGGCATATAGAACAGACCATGCTCATGCATCATCTGGTTGGCACTCCACAAAAAAATCAAGAAACCTTCCTTTTGATACTAAGTGAGCCTTTAACTACATAGTTTCCATTTGTCATAATAGTGACTTATCCAACATCTACTATCAAACAGAATGATCTTTTGTAGAAAGGTTCCCAGTATCAAGGTACAAGGCCATCTGAGCTATTTGTAAACCATGTCCTGAATCAAACAATCTTAAACCTTCATACCCAAACAACCTTTCAAACTCAGCAGCAACTTTAGACCGTGTTCATTTGTACATTCCATTCATCACAAATTTTCTTAACTGTCATAGTTTTCCTTACTTTTAGACTCATAAGCTGCAACTTTATACTTTCCAAAATACCATTCAATTAACTTTGGCAATCCTTTTGCTCTTGAGAGAAGATCCTTTTATTCATTTCATTCCAGATAAAATACACCACAGTAGCAATAGCCATTCCATCAAGGACACTCTTAATTGTATTATTACAACCACCATTTGCTATGGAGTTTACCACATTCTTCCAGTTCATATCCTTGTTCCTTTGTTCTACTTTTTCTGTGACATTCTTCCATGCCTCTTCTATATGGGAACTTGAAGAAGATGTGCTCATGAGAATCATTTTCAATTTTGCACAAGAGACACAATAATTGACTACACTTATTCCAAATTATTATTTTTTTCATTTTCAAGGTTACTCCTTATCTTATTATGCATAAGCTCTCTCCACTTTGGATTAACAAAAGGAAAACGAATAATTTGACACCTATACTACAGATTTATCATTCATATATATGTTGAGCCAACCATTTAGTTTTGTTTGTTTCAATGTTGTAAATGAAGGAACTCATTTGAGAAGAAGGAATATCTACCTAATTTAATTAATAACCGTGTTTTTCTTTTGGATATAATCAAGGAAGAAGGGTAAAAAAGTAATAGACCTCTCTTGATAATTGTTTTATTCATTGATTTTGTTTAATTAGAATTAAATTGTTATTAGGATATTTATGAGTCTTTTCGCAAGTTTTAAAGGATATTAACGTAATTACAAACTTTATAAGGATATTGATCTAATTATGAGTTTTTTCAAGGACATATATGAAATTGGCCTAGGGATGAGCATTTCGACCCGAATCCCGAAACCGAACCGGAACCATACCGATTCCTGGTATACGGTACGGTACCGGGACTACAAAATAAGGTGAAAAAAATCGGGACCACTAATTCGGTATGGGACCGGTACCAAATCGGGAAATTCCAGAATAAAAACTGGAAAACCCGATTTCCCGGTCCGGTACCAATATCCGAATCCCGTTCGGTACGGTACCGGTACCATTAATTTATGATCGGGAAAAAATCGGTACCACTAAGTCGGTACGGGACCGGTACCGTGCTCATCCCTAAATTGGCCCTATTCTTAAAAAGTCTTAAAATTTTAGATTTTTAAACATACTTGTTAGGAAAATATAAAGATATGCAATCTTGACCATCCATCTCATATTAGGGAACTAGATCTAAGGGTGACATGTGTCGCTTCTTAATTAAAAAACCACATTTTTTTAAAATTAAAATATATCTTTGTATCTATTTCTTATTGATTTTATTTTACCAATTTTTCTAAAAACATTTGCTATTTAATTCAACATCCATTTTCATATATTTTTATGAATTTTTAGTTTTTTTCTCATTTCTAGTGCCGCCAAAACCGCTGCTTTTAACGGATACCATTCTAGTGTTAAAAAAATTAAGAGTAAAATATACGGTTCGTCCCTCAACTTGTACCCCAAATACTATACATTGTTAGTCCCGATTTCAAAATAAGAGTGGCAAACATCCCCAATGTCTCCATTTTGCATCGCCACTCGGCTCTCTTTGAATCGATCCTCACCCCTTCCCAATGAAAACAAAGGTCAAGGATTCCATCCGTTTCTAAATCAATACCACCATCCACAAACAACATCTCTTAAAAATGTATAAAACAAAAAAAACACAGATATCTAACCCAAAATGCGCAAAAATAAACAAAACCAAATATCAGCTTTGTAGGATCGATGTACTCTAATATGTTGAACCTTTAGCATGTAAAGGATATTACTACCTTGAATAAATCCAAGATAATAACTATGAAACGCTGACAATGAATACTATCAACTATGCGGAATCTAATCGATAATATTAAGAAGATCACACAACAATAATCAAAAGATTACTTTTATTATCACACCTTGAACCTGCCTAACTTTGCAGATCCCTGAACACTAATAATACAAATCGCTAATACTTCTTCTAAGACTTGTTCTAATACTTGTACTCGTACTCGTACCTATCTATGCCTTCCAAGGGGTCCTTTTATAGACATCAAGGATTAACCCTATTGGGCTTACAAACTGTCATTCTTATCTTCTCCTAATACAATCCTTCTAGAACTCTAAAATTGTTATAAGCAGTACTTTGACTTTATACTGACAGTACTTTGACCTTATACTGACAGTACTTTAAACACTAGCAGTACTTTGATATAACTAGCAGTACTTAGTTATCTGCCAGCAATACTTTACAATATTTCCTAACAAGCTTAATTGAAAGTGTCATTCACAAACTTGCCCCTTTCATAAATGAAACCATCGCCTTCAATTCTGAGAAAATTATAAGGTCGATTTCTTATTTAACCATCTCTCTTAAAATATATAATTTTTAATGGCCCATCCCCGAACCCGAGTTGATTCGAACCCAACTAACCCAATTACTAAATAGAGTCGGGTTTGAGTATGTTTGTTTTAACCTCAACCCTAGTTGATGACCCGATTGAACCCGATCGATATGAAATGAGCCTCTAAATTAACGTTTAATATTATGTTTATGTGAACACACGAAAGAACCTTATTTAGATGTCATTCCATTACTTAATGCCAAAACCAACATAACACACCCTAAATACCGTTGATGAGGTGTCATTTTGATGGTATTTGGATGATTTACACGTGACTTAGGCTCATTTGGAGAAGAAACAGACGAGATTGCAGGCCAACACCAAGACTCTTGAAGATCTGTGCTCACAGTGCTTGGAGACGGCGTCGCAGGACATACACGACGCCGTCACACCTCATTTAGTGACGGTGTCACATCATTTCACAACGGCGTCATCCCGCACCGAATCAACTCGAATCTAGAAGATTCTCTTTCGCGACGGCGTCACGATTAAAACGCGACACCGTCGCAGTGATTTTCATATATATACAAACTTGAAATTAGGGTTTTGTGTGTGCAACTTTAGAATAAAAAAGGGTTACGTACCCTAGTTCGTTTAGCAGCTTTAGGAGACATTTTTAAGGCCTAAAAACCCTATTATAACTCTTCCAATTCATGTTTTAATCAAGTAAGATTTACTTTATCATTCAATATGTCTATGTGTTGTTTGATCAATTGTTCTTGCTTTATTCTTAACATGCTTGGCTAAACCTCCTTTTGTATTTACTTATGATTGCATGAAACTTAGAATGTGAATCCTTTTGATGTTGCTTCTTGTGATGGATGTGCACATTAAGTCTTAGAAAACCAGCTTTTGTCTGTATTGCTGTTGATATGTCTAGAGAAACGTGATTGTGTAGAAAGAATACCAGCAGTAATAGTCTTCATACTGCTTTACCCTTATTCTGGTTGATCCCTCTTATGTTATTTCACATGCATTCAATTTGTGACTTGGGGGCCTTGTAATAGTCTTCATACTACCTTACTTGTGCATTGCCCTGAGGGCGTATTGAATAGATGGCATTTTCGAGTAATTTGTGCATACTTTAGGAAATACCTACATAGATCATCATCAGTGTGACAAGGCAACAGATCTAGGAGAAGCAATCTGAGGAGTAGTGCATGATTAGGTAAATACATCTTTTTATCTATAAGTTATCACCAGTAGTTTAGATTATAGTTTAGTTTAATTAGCTAAAACCAAACCACTCTCTCAACCATAAGATTTTACCTGCTTTCATAAAATATAAAAATACAAAGAGAATCTCCCTTCAACCCTTAGAATTCTGTTAGACCATGATCAAGCCTTCCCAACCTATTCCCTGAGTGAACGATAAGCAACCCCGCGTCTTGCCCATATTACACTACAACGATTAGGTGCACTGTCTAGGGAATTGTAAAACTTCTCGTGACGAGTCCCTCACGACTCCCGCATCAAGTTTTTGGCACCGTTGCCAAGGAATAGTTATGTTTTGATCATAGTTTAGCTTAGTTCTACTTACTTAAATCCTTTCAAGTGAGATTTAATTTCCGCATATTAGCTTTCTTGTAGTCTATCTTTTCTTCATAAAAATCTGTCACTATGACGTGTAGCACCATAAAAAAACTAACGGAACCCCTCGATGAACCCGAAAGAGAATTCTGAAGGCTTAGGAGAGCTGCCTTACGATCACATCAAAATGACTCCCTTGCTATTACCGGAAGAAACCTCTTTGATGACGAAGCATCCTCGTCGAACAACACCAAACCCAAACCACTCACCTTACATGAGCACTCTCACCCCACATCTCTCGGTTTTCAAAACCCAATTACCTTACCAACCGAAAAAACTGGAAGACTTATCAACTCGCGCGACATCTGGCTAATCCAAAATACATGCGCTTTTCAGGGACTAAGAACCGAGGACCCACTCCGTCACATAAAAAATTATTTAAGTATCGTCGATAACATACGAGCCGACGGGGCCACAAGGGATACATCCAGATTAAGATTTTTTACTTCTCCCTTAAAGGAAAAGTGGCAGAATGGTACGACAAGGTGCCCCCCACCCAAGTCACGGCATGGGATCAACTCGTATCACGATTCCTCGATTATTTCTTTTCGATAGGGCGCACCTCAGCCCTTAGAGACTTAATCCTTCGGTTCAAACAAGGAAGTGGTGAAACCATCAAAAACGCCTGGGTCCGTTTTCAGGACCTAACCAATCAAGTCTCCCATCATGGAATACAAAAATGGCTTCTGGTGCAAATCTTTCACGGTAATATATCCCAGATTGATCGCACAAAACTGGACTATTTCACTTAATTCCATTTTCATTCTTGAATCGAAGAAGAAGGATGGAACTGGATTGATGAATATGTCCAGTACCAGGACGATTTATGGGATGCACCATCACCTTCCATGAATATCTCTTCCATCCATGAATCAATGCAACTCCTATTCAAAGGGCGTTTAAAAGGGGCATGCAAGCAGATCTCTTTCCTCGAAGCACCTACACGCGAAGTTGGGCTCAAAAACCCCTACCTGATTTGCGATTACTGCGGAGGACCTCATGAGGCCGATGAATGTGAACAAAACAACCCACCTGAGCAAGTGTGCCTATCCGGAGGGGACATCTACAACGATCCTTCCCTTTTAAGGTTCTATCAGAACAACGATACCTCACCATGGGGGAACAGTAAGCGTAAGGAAGAAGATGAAGATAGCCCCGAATGGACTATTCGAAGTAAATTTTAAGATGAACTCGCCAACTTCATGCTCAAAAAGAAACTCTATACGAATGGGATAGGAGACATGCTTGTCCAACACCGTAATGGATTGCGTGAACAATACTCCCAGATCCTTTCTGCAATTGAAAAAGGTAGAACCCCTGAACCTGAAGCACCCCTCTATGCTATAACAACTAGGTCAGGAGTCAGCACACAAGATTCACCTTTTCCATCCCCACCTCTACCCATGAACAATAACTTTACTGAAAAGGAAGCTGAAAACATGGAAATGAGTCCCACTCAAGAAACCTCCCCCCAATCGTCTATCCTTTACCAACCCTCGAAAATGTCCGATCCACCCTTCCCATCCATATTAAAGAAGCAGAAAAAGGATGACGAAGATGAGAATTTCGTCCAATCTTTAAGCAAATCCACATTAATCTGCCATTTCTTGAAGCTATGATTCACATGCCCAAAGGAGCTAAAGTCTTAAAAGATCTCCTTTCTCATAAGGAAAAGCTTGAAAAAGAAGCATCCTTAATCAACCTCAGTGAGGAATGTTCCGCTATTATTCAAAAGAATCTTCCCCAAAAAGAAGGAGACCCAGGTAGCTTTACACTGCCGTGTCTTATTGGACCTCTGGCAGTGAAGAACGCCCTCTCTGACTTGGTAGCAAGTATCAATCTAATGCCACATTCTCTCTTCCAACGATTAGGGATCTCAAAGCTTAAACCCACCCAAATGAGTATCCAACTAGCCGATATTTCTATCAAATACCCCATCGGGGTCTACGAGAACCTTTTGGCAAAAGTGGGCAAATTAATCTTCCCTGTCGATTTCGTTGTTCTGGAAATGGACGAAGATGAATTGGTCCTGATCATTTTAGGATGGCCCTTCCTCGCCATGGCAAGAGCCATAATTGACGTACACGAAGGGAAATTAAGTGTAAGGGTCGAAGATGAAACTATCACGTTCAACATCGGGAAGAACATGAAATCCAAACGCTCACGTGACGACTATCTATATTGCACCGACCACACTGCTAAATTGATCCAAGAGCGATGGGTCGATACAGT
>BQNB010169816.1:0-10861 GCA_026074375.1 Tanacetum coccineum | reverse complement strand
TTTTAGACTTTAATTTTGCTTATTGAGTCTTAGTTTTAAGCCTCAAATTAGTCATTCAAAATCCAAAAAGCCAAAAACAAATTTAGTGTATTCTGTCACTTTTAAGTCTTTTTTAGCTTAATCTTTTAGTCAAATTTCTAGATTCTAGCTTATTTGAGTTTTTCATATACCAATCTCAATCTATTTCCATGTTTTAGCTTTTTCCTATTGCTTATTAGTTCATTAAGTTAGCTCAAAAAGTAGGAAAAAGCCCTCTTAAGTCCTTTTTAAGCAATCTGTCTCTTAGCCTTTAGATGTGTTTTAGCTTATTTTGTTTGCTTATTTTCAGTCCTTAGTACTTATTAGGTCTAGGTGTAGGTCTGTCTTTAGCTATTTGGTTTTGCATTAGCTTATTGAGTCCAATAGATCAAACAGTGTTAGCTTTTATGTCAAAATCTCAATTTGCCAAATCTGTCTCTTGTGTTTAATTCTAGCTTATCAATAAGCTCTTTTATTAAAGTTGCTTATTTTTGTCTTATTTTTAGCCTTTTCAAAAAGAAAATTAAAAAAATGTTTTGCAAAAAGGAAGGTCACAGGACTCGAACCTGTGACCTCTCCTTCACAACACACACTCCTTACCGTTTGCCCTTGGGTCTTTTCTGTTATAACTCCATTTCCATTTCCTTTTATGCATTCATTCAGATTTTGCTTATTTGCTTATTAACTGCTTATCTGTTTCAGCTTATTTTCTAGTTTTATTTTTCATGATTTCAAATAAGTCAAAGTATTTTTCATAAATTTTCCAGATTTTTAATAATTAATTTACTATTTTTAATATTTTATTTAGATTACATCTGTTTTTAATTCATAAAAAATTAAATAAAAATCAAAAAAATATAATTTCTTTTTCAAAAATTATTTAAATACATTTAGGTTTTATAAATTTGCATTGTGAGTTTTTTAAGTTTTAATTTGTCAATTTTAGTTAATTAGTTAGTTTATTTTAGTTATTAATAAGTTTTTAATTGCTTTAAATGTCGTTTGATTTTTAAGTTGCCTTAATTCTTAGATTAGCGTGCTTTTGTGTTCTTTCCCTTTTCATTTTTAGATTTAGAAACCAAAACCAAAACTTAAATAACAATCTAGCTCGATTTACGTCATGAACGTGAATTTCCATTCACTTCTCACCGAGGAGAACGATACCCGTGTTGATTACTTATTATTCTTACCTAAGAATAATTTGTAAGATACTTTGCTTATGTGTATATATATATATATATATATATATATATGGAGGGTTATTTTTGTGAGAAATCAAAATGGCGCCGTTGCCGGGGAGAGGTGTAGCGATTTTTGCGGGATTGTTTGTATTCGAGGCTTGAAGATCCTTTCCCCGTGAAAGTTTTCGTTTTATTTTATATAAAAATACAAAAATATTTTACACTTCTATTCTTATTTTCTTTTATTGAAAATAATCGTTTGTTAATTGTCGTTTCGGCTCATCTTTAGTTAACAAACTATAAGAGAGGTATTAGGAGGGTCGATCCTACGAATTTCGACCCGAAAGGAGAAGGTTTTTAAAACGCTTCACGCTTACCTGCTCCTCCGCTTCTTTGTGCGTTTTCTAGAGAGCTACTGTACACATTTGACTTTCGGTTACCAAAAATATTTTCCTTTCATATTTTTATTATCTTTTTTCCTTATGTATTATTTGAAAAATCTATAAATACTCTTCTCTATCCTCTTATTCGTTTAATTCTTATTCTCTTTACCTTCTTATCCGATAATTCTTCAAAATGTCTTGGTTTTCAAGATGCTCGTGGTGTGAAGGTCCGTTTAATGGTGGAAATTGTCGGCGTTGTACCAATGTGAGTTTCGGAGACGAGTTTGTTCGTAACCCCGATCCCATTTCAAATGATGAAACACCCGGTTTTTCCTACCCACCTCCACAACCCTAAACATCTTCGCTCGACCAATTTTATTGTTTTCGTTGTAAAGATCCCTGTTAGAACGATGGTGTATTGTCAACAAGTGATACCATGTGGAGGTGTGGATATTATCTTGGAGAGGTTTTGTGTTTTCATTTTTGCACTTTCTAAAGCTGGAAATTCATTCGTTTATGATTCAAATCCGAATTCTTTCAATGATCTTACAAACGTTTTCAACCACCCTCCACAACCCCAGTACGAGACATACTTGTGCGAGTTATGTGGGAACGATTCTCACTACGGTTATGATTGTCCACCACGGTTCTTGCTTATCTGTGAGCAGGAACCGAGCTACAGCAAAAAACTTTAGTGATAATTTTATCTATAAGATTCACCAGTTTTCCACATAATGTATTTGATGTGAAAGCCGGTGGGGTCCTCATGAAGACGTTTTCATAGTCAACCGATGAAACAAAAAACTACTTGAGCATAATTCTATACTTTCCAGCTTTGACTACCCTCGCAGGATTCCATCGAGCATCAAGAAGTCCTTATTGAGCAAAGGATAAGTGATATGCATGATAGATTAGAAGAGTCACATAATGAACTTCTCAACATGTTGCAATCATTTTGTGAAATGCTAATTCAACAAAAGCAGACAGCTAGCATCGATCAATCACCTCTTCAAGAAATGAGTATCCTAGAAATGGAGGATCTGACCGCCAAACAATATTTAGATGAATTTGTTAGTTTAGTAAGGACTTAAGATTACAGATTAAGAAATGAGAAAAATAGATTATTCATTTAGAAGGAATGTAAAGTATGATTGATTGAGCATTTTAAAGGTAAATTCAATGGAATAAGTATTGAGATTAATAAAAAGAAAGAGCTTCAGCATCTAGAGCAGGTGGCTAATCTTCTTAGTACTTATCCTTCGCAACGTTTCAAATCTTTTTGCTATGATGACGATGATGACTATGATTACGAGGAGAGTACTATTCCTTTGAATGAAATTGATTCTCAAATACCTCCGTCTATTGCAATCACACCCGTTTTACCAACTTTGGAGCCCAAGGACTCTCTCAGTATAAGGGGCATGGAGCTCTTTAGCACTATTCCTCCTAAAAAGGATCAGACGTATCATAAAGGCTATTGTTGAGACCTTGTTCCAATCCTAAGTGAGTCTGAGGATACTTCTGGGAGTAATAGTGGATGTGATTTATCTTCGTGTGATGATTTCTCTTCCATTGATGTTCCACAGGGAAAATCCCGTAACTTTCTCTAACCCTCTCTTCGATTCAAATGATGATTTTGCCTCTATGTGAGACGAGGTCACTATATGACGGGACGTTCTGGACGTTTGATGTTAAAATCTACTCGAACCCGCATATCAAATTTTTGTGAATTTGATTATTAGATATTAGATGATCCATGGTGAAATAGGATTGACTACAAAAGGGTGTCTTTAGAAAACTTTTTTTAGACATGTTTTACAAAATTTTGAAAAACTAGAAAAATTCTGCTTATTCAAAAAACGGCCCCCATAAATATTAGGCGGCCCCCAAATATATCTAGGACGGCCATATAATTATGAGACCGCCATCAGAGACACGGGAATTTTACTGTGACTACCTGATTTTCTGTGCAGTTGACTATCCTCTCCACTAGACACAACTATACTTTTTGAATTTTGCTAAACCACTTTTGGAATCTATTTTCTTAATCCTCATGCTTTGCCTCTTCAATCTCATGCTTCTTAATTAAATAAGTCATCCTTCCCACTCTTCTTATCATCTTCATCTTCTTCATACTCTCCTACCATGAATTTCACTCAAGCTTCTTCCTCTAACCCTTCCAAGAAAATCAAACTAACCATAATCCTACCTAGACAACTATTTGTTAACATTTCTAGTGATGAAGATATCACCACCACACCTTCTCCCATAACAACATCCTCTTCTCCTTCTCCACCAAATGCACCATCCAAAACTTCATTCACCAAAGATACATCATCTATCTTTGGCACTACTTCTTCCTCATTTGAATCAAAACCTCAATCCTCACCTCCTACTTCCAATGAAACACCCTCTCTTCAACCATCCAATCCTTTTCTTGAAAATGTCATAGATGCACCTCCAAGACCCTCACATCCACTTCTACTCCAAAGTCATCCCTCCTTGGACATTACTCTTTCCTTGTTACCAATCACACCTCTTGATCACATTCTTGATACCTCATCGCCACCTTCACAACAACCATAACCTCAATCACCTCCTTGAATCACATTCTTATAATAACTCCATCACCACCTTCACCATAACCACAACCTCAGCCACCTCTATACATGGGTCCACCCCAATTACTTCAACTATAACTACTAACATGGGTCAACTTGTCTTTGTGTTTTAACACCGAACTCTTCTTTTCTCTTAGGGATGAGAAGAACCTAATGTTTTGCTCACATTGAGTGTAACAACCCCCAAAAAATGTTGTCATACGAAAATATGTCAGGGGGCGTTACTTCATAATACAATATCACAAGATACAAGAGAACGACCTCTAAATGTGTCGTTTAAAAAGTAATCTCGTTGATTTTCTTGAAATTGATATAACATTTGTCGCCATAATTGCATCATAAAAGAAAGCTGAAAACAATACAACAGATTTGATCCATTTGAAATGTAGTATACTCCAATGCATATACAAGTATGCCAAGCATCTAATTCACCTAAGGAAAAACATCTTAAGAAGTGTCAACTCTAAAGTTGGCTAGAGTTCAGAAGTTTTTGTGTAAAAATAAATTTAAATGTATGAATCCCAAATATTTATAAGTGATGCATGACCAATTCAATTACTATAATAGTCGTAAAAAATGTAAGCGTAAATGTAGAACCGACAAAGTATAGTGTCTACTACTTCACAACGGTATAATGAAAAGTGTTTAGTAATCAGTAATGTTCAACAAAGTAGTGTGGACCACAAGATTTCCAAAATGTATGTGACTACTATAACAGATACAATATCACACAAAATGTATCTACTGTTGCGCTAAGCTCATGACACCGAAGCTAATTTATGTAGCATATAATATGCCAAATGTATTCTGCCCTACCGGTGTCTGACCAAGACACCAAATGAGATTCGACATGGTACATATCTGTTGTTCGGCAAACCGGCACAGTGAGCTCTATTCACTCGGATAGGGATAATTATTCCCAATAGATCTATTTATAACATCCGCGCTCCCTCAACCGGTCCTCCAGTCGAGAAATTAACAGTTCATGATAGTTCGGGCATTGAGTGGTCTAATCGCTACTTAGGCAACACGTAAACATGAGATGATAGCCGAAAATACTTGTGTCCAATGAAGAAGTAACCATTGTATTCATAAACAGCTTTAAAAACTTAAATTCCTAAGTAGAAAGAGTGTTATATAAACCACGTAACCGAGTTTGTAAATGAGTATAAGTGCGAGTATGTAAACAAGTATGTAAACAAGTTGTAATGAGCATTATTCTCCCCCGAGATTTGTAAAGTAACGTAAAACAAGTGAAAGAGAAGCTATAAACTCACCTCGATGCTGAAGAACAATTGACAGATAGGCATCTACTATGCACAACACAAACGGAATACGAACGGCTCGATCAAGAAGTTGCAACTAATCTTATCGGCTAATACCCACTAACTTAGAATGATGAATGTGATACGTTGATAAAAGATTTAGATCTTAAGTTGTAATAGTTTGGCGGTTGGTTAAATAAATAAATCAAAAGTAAATGCAAAGTGTGTAATATATTTCGTATATATTACATAATGAAAAATGACCAAATATATAATTCATATCGTAAATTATATATTAAGATACCCACCCAAAAGAATAACTCGAAGCGTATATGATACACAACATGTGTGTTATCTAAAAGATGACAAATAAAATAAAATGGTTTAATTATATAATACTTTCCAAGTATTATATAAGAAAGATGATAAAAATTAAAGAAACTAAATAATTCGACACGCGCCCGGATATCCCCAAATAGTTTAATAGAAAGTTCCTTTATAAAAATAAAGGCACGTTTTAAAGTTGCGGATTAGATAAATGAAATCTCTAAAATTATAGCTTACGTTTGATTTTCGGGTCATCACGATTTAATAATTCTTAAGACATTTCAAGATAATAAATAAAGTAGATTTGTAAAAATTTACTAAATGTAGCAATTTATAAAAAAAATCCGTGCATGACCTATTCGTTTATTTAACGTTTTCCATATTAACAAAAGTTAATTATTTTCCCTCAATTCAATCCATGTTGCAAACCTAAACACATCTTTTAACAGTTATTATAAACACAAAAACGGAAATAATAAATAAAGTAGATTTGTAAAAATTTACTAAACGTAGCAATTTATAAAAAAATCCCGGCATGACCTATTCGTTTATTTAACGTTTTCCATATTAACAAAAGTTAATTATTTTCCCTCAATTCAATCCATGTTGCAAACCTAAACACATCTTTTAACAGTTATTATAAACACAAAAACGAAAATAATAAATAAAATATTTATTTAACCAATACCACATTTAGATCCGGTTTAATATATAAATATATATATGAAATCCTTTAAATGTTATTATCCGATTTATGTAAACAAAACGCTCCCTTCATGTTTTCTGTTATACCAAATAGCCCTTATGGCTGTAAACAACAACCAAACACACCTCATGGCTGTCCACATCAGCCAAACGCTCCCTAATGACTCTTTCAGCTACACCAAACGCACCCTTATTCCATTTCTGTTAACCCAAACGCACCCCCAACCTGTTCTAACTAAACCAACGCACCCTAGTCGGTCATAAACACGAACCAAACGCACTCGTGTGCTGGTGAACAGTAAACCGATGCACCCTTGTTAGTGAATATCAGTCAAACGCACCCTCTTGTGTGTCGAGCAACACCAAACGCACCCCTATTTTGTGTTACAACCAACCGAACGCACCCTAGTCTTGTATAAACAAAACTAAACGCTCCTGCTGCTAAACCCGCAACCAAACGCACCCTAACTTGGTGATATAAAAGCCAAACGCACCCTAAGGTGCTGGAAAACCAAACGAACGCACCCTTTGGTGTTATAAATTTCAAACGCACCTTTATGGTGGTAGCGGGGACATGGTGGTGACGATGGTGATGTTGTTTAGATGGTGAGATGGTGCGGTGGTTCGTGTGGAGGTGATGTGGTGACGGAGATGGTGATGGCGACTGGAGTGATGGTGGTGGTGGTGAGGTGTGGTGGCAGCGAGGGTGAGGAGGTGGTAGAGATGACGATGGGGTGGTGATGGTGTAGATCGGGGTGGAGTAGGGGTGGATCGGGGCTAGATCGGGCTGGTGGCGTCATAAGGTGGCGGCCGGAGTTGGCCGGAATCTCGCCGGATCCGGTGATGGCGCCGGAAAATAATTGAGAGAGATGGAGGTGTGTGTTGGTGTTTATAAGAAAAAATGGGGAAACCCTAATTTGTTATATATTTATAGTAAAAAGTTTAAAAAAATGAAATAGCAAGTGTATAATAGTTTAGGGTGTATGGTGTAAATATTTTCACAGGGACCAAAAGTGTAAATTTTGCTAAATATTGGTTCGGGACTCGTTTGGGCTAGTAAACAGATGATTCAAAATACGAAAGTTGCGTCATTGATTTCCAAATGATTTTTCCCATAAAAATGAGTATTTACATGACTATTATTTTATAAGTATTTTTATAAAATAAATTTAAATGATTATTATTTATTTGGTAGCCATTGGGTATCACGGACAAGCTTTGTCTGTAAAAATAAAACTTTAATCTGACCATTCGCGTTTTTAAATAAACGCTTTTGAATAAAATGTAAAATAATTTATTAAATATTTTTATTAAATAAATTTTGATAATTAAATTATATTTAATTATTATCAGGTCGGTCCGCGTTGTTCTCGTTTCTAAAATTTTGCGAGGGTATTTCGGTCATTTTCTGCTTGTTTTCGGGTCTCGGGCAAAACTAATAAGTTGTCCGGAATGTCGTTTTACATCAAATTGTTTTACAGTCCGAGTTGTGAAAACGTGATTTAGCGGGTCGTTTTTGATAAGTCAACTTAGGAAAAACATATATCTTCTCGTTTTCAAGTCAAATAAGTTAAAAATAAATTTTGCACATGAGAGATATGTAATAATAAATATGATTTATTATTTAAATATGTTTCGAAAAATTACCGGTTACGCGGTAATCGTTTTTATGTGACAATAAAGGATCAAAAGTCAAAAAGTCAAGTCGGACCTGAAAAGTCAAAGGGTAAAATAGTCATTTAAAATTCCGAAATTTGCCAGTTGTTACAGTACCTACCCCTTAAAGAAATCTCGTCCCGAGATTCGATTTGTGTTAATCGATTATGTGACCAAGAAAAAGATTTAAGATTTAATACACCAGTTTTGAACATGACGTTGATATCTTTAGTTAGCCAAAATTTAATGTTTCGACACTTCTCAATATACCAAAAATTTTGTCTTGGTTTGATCAGGATATTTAATCCATCAAAATAGGTATCTCTAAAAAAATTATTTTAGGTCTTATGACTGATATAAACGCGTTATAAAGAAAGTCTCTTAATAGTGACAACATAAAAGGAGAAAGTGTAGTCGCGTGGGTATGTATATATAAAGCTTTAGATGTTCAAGGACAGAGTCAAGTTTATGATATCTATAATGTTCGATGATTTACATCATACGAGGCTTATGGATGTAAGTACCCAACTTACTTGACAGTACTAGGATGCATCGCGGCCTAAGTCTTCCTACTAGTGACCCGAAATGAATAGTTTCGACTAGACGTTTCGTCGATAGGTGTTTATCTAGTTCAAAGGGGGTTGAATTACTTAATGAATAAAGTTGTACAAGCTGGGACCGCTCCAGGACCCAACAACAGCAATCATGACAACAATAACTATAACAAACGGTGATGGGATGCAAAGAGTGAGGACATTTCGAGAAACAATATCCCCGGAATAAAGTTCAACAAATAGGAGGAGCTCACGGGAGAGCTTATGCGATAGATGGCGGAATATGGTACTCAGTCGTTAGTTCAAGGATGAATCAACTCCATTAATTCAAGTGTGCCCAAGTCGGTTAGCTCCACAAACTGTTCATGATCATAAAGATTTGTACGACAAAAGTACTAACTTAAGAATGTGATAAGGTAGTTCAAATGAGGCCTTAAGATTCTGTTGAGTGGTAAGACACGATTGTGTTTCTAGACCTTAATGGATTCCGGTGATTTTCGGGTTCGAGTTCATACTCGTGTCATATTGGATACCATTAAGCCCACTCATTTATAATTCATTATTTGCATAAAGAAGCGTCCCAATTTATGTAAATAATGAATTGATAAACTTATGGTTCGGTGATTTATAGTGCAAGGTCCTGTGTGGTGCAGGGCGCATCTTTTACACAAGGGAAAGTTTCCAACATACCTACTGTTTTTAGTTGGTGTGACAGCATAAGCCCTAATGGTTTCTTGCCTTATCATCTATTGTTGTTGGTGATCATTGTTGTGTTTGCTATTGTTGTTATGGTTATTCTGGTTGTTGTTGTTGGTGAAGGTTCTTCTATCATCAAACTTTCGTTTGTGATCATTGGTTCCTTGCACAGAATTGTGCTTTGTTACCTGATTCCATAACTCTGGGTTATGTATGCTTCCTTAAAGTTTAAGTTTTGAAGCGGTAACATTTACTTCAATACTCCTGGGTAATCCCCCGATGAAGACTTACATAAGTTTCTCAGAATTTTGCACCATAGTTTGACATACAACTGCTAATTCTTGGAATCTTCTAACGTAAGTCTTAAGATCATTCCCTTTTACAGTCAGATTGTAAAATTCATCTTCCATTTTCTTAACCTCGGTTCGGGGACAATACTTCTTTATTAAGAGCTTTTTAAATTCGGACCAGGTGATCTTGTAAGCTTCCTCTATTCTAATGGGGTGGGCGAATGAATTCCACCAGGACAAAGCTTCTTCAATTAGAGTACTAGTAGAATATTTCACTTTGCAGTCCTCGGTACAGTTACTGTAGAGGAATACCGATTCAGTTCGTTTAAACCAGCAGATGAGACCAACAGCCCCTTCCGTACCTTTGAAATTGAAAGGTTGGCAGCTCATAAACTCTTTGTAGCTATATTTTCTTGCTACGAGAGTTTCTCTTGGTCAGGTGTTCCTAGTGGTATTGTTAGTATTTACCATGGTAGCAGCTTGTAGTTCTAGAGTATGGCAACCACTATCAGCAACTGTTCCTGATGGAGCTTGGACATGGTTGGTACTGCAGATAGATGTTGGTCGTCCTTTGGGAGCTTATTATCAACGTTTACAAGACAATACAAAATAAGAATCATATCACAAGTTATTGTCAAAATTTTCATATATAGTGATATTGAATTTATTTGACATATCATTGTATGGATTCTTATTTTGATACAAGTTCTAACCAAGTAATAGCGTATCAAAGGATGTGTATTACTTTGCAGGATACCACAAAATTTTTTTGGAATATAGGATTTTCAGAGATGGACACTTTAATAAGCATCTGGCTCATTAGGTTTCTTGGGGACTGGTTCACTTTCCAATGGTTTCATACTGCGACCACTTAGATAACTCATCAAAGAATAGTCTGGTGGTGGTTTAGGTGAAATCGTATGCTCAGTATCTTGATTATTAATCATATCCGAATACAAAGGTTCGAGAAAACTGGATGGTAAGAGAACCATAGTAATCCCAGATACATAAGATATGAGTCATCACAATACAGGATATAGGATAGACAACCATGACATACATAAATCGGTATCATAAAACAACGAGGTATAATGGAATCACTACTGTATTAAGTCATAAACAACTTGTCTACATATTTTACATAACTAAAATTTGACAAGTGTTG
>BQNB010169815.1:0-13740 GCA_026074375.1 Tanacetum coccineum | reverse complement strand
TCAAGTTACATGTATGAATTATGTCTGCATTTAATAACTTAAGTTTTTGTTACTTGATTTTCTATTGTCACTAAAGATTAAAAGTTTGGTTTGTTAATGCTTTGGTTCTGCAGGGAAAACAACATTTGTGAAAAGACATTTAACTGGGGAATTTGAGAAGAAATATGAACGTAAGTTACTGTAAAGTTTGTTACCTTTTAGTACTTTGGTTCCGTCAAATGGCTGATAATGTTTATTTGTTAATCATGTTTAGCAACCATTGGTGTGGAGGTTCATCCCCTTGATTTCTTCACCAATTGTGGCAAGATTCGGTTTTATTGCTGGGACACAGCTGGGCAAGAGAAATTTGGTGGCCTTAGAGATGGATATTAGTAAGTACTTTTATGTAATTTATATGCATGTAGACTGAATGGTTGTTAAACTTCTATTGTGATCAGACGTATGTTTGTAGTTGAATATAACTTTGGCAGACAATATACAGTATTGTATTAAATTTTGAATATGAGTTAACTAGTACGTTTTCTTTTAGCTATTAATTCTTAAGAGAGAAACTGTGGCTTTTAATTGTTTGTGAATATTGTCAAAGGAGGTGTAACTATTTTTCAAACATCTAATATACTCTAGCAGAAAAACTAAATAGTTCATAATATTTGTTACCTAGTGACAGTTTTCACCAGTTTGATTATGTATCGGTGATTTTGTTTATGACTTATTTTAAACGTTTCAACTAATTTCTTTTTAGGTAAATGAGTCAAATGGGTTGAATGCATACAGGCTCTAATGTGTTACTAAAACATTAGTTAATTTTTGTCAAAGTAGGGTTCTTGTAATTTTAGTTTAAATTGGAAAAGAATAGATAAAAAGAGCAACTCTTTTTCAACTTTACTCAACCTGCTGACACGTCTATTTTGCCACCTTCTGTATTGATATATTCTTTTGTTAATTATCAGTGATTTAACTATTTCGTTATTAAATTGCAGCATCCACGGGCAGTGCGCCATCATCATGTTTGACGTTACTGCTAGATTGACCTACAAAAATGTCCCGACATGGCATCGTGATCTTTGCAGGTGCATGTTTTTTCATAGATTCAGTTTTCTCTTACAAATTTGAGCTAAATTTATCTATTATTGATCGTCATAATATAAAATTATTATTAATTGTGTTATTGTTGTAATGCAAATAAATGTTTTTAGTGGTATTGTTGAAAGGTTATTATAGACAATTAACTGTTGGGTAATGCTTAATAGGGTTTGTGAGAACATCCCTATCGTACTATGTGGAAACAAGGTTGATGTGAAGAACCGTCAAGTGAAAGCAAAGCAGGTTACCTTCCACCGAAAGAAAAACTTGCAGTATTATGAGATCTCAGCAAAAAGTAACTACAACTTTGAGAAGCCCTTTCTCTACCTCGCCAGAAAACTTGCTGGGTAACTAATGTGTCTAATGCTTAATTATAGGCTTTAACTGGAAATATATAACTTTCTCGGGTTTTAACACTGATTTCTGTGCTGATTAGGGATGCTAACTTGCACTTTGTTGAGTCACCTGCTCTTGCTCCACCAGAGGTTCAAATTGATCTAATTGCTCAACAACAGTAAGTTCTGTTACTGATTAATAATGATGGCGTTTTGGCTGTTCACTTCTTGTCAGGCTTATGTATTTACCTGCTTATTTATGATGTTTCGTGTGTTTTGTAGGCATGAGGCTGAACTTGCACAAGCTGCAAACCAACCCCTTCCTGATGACGATGATGATGCTTTTGACTAAGCTAGAAATTGTCGGTTTTTACATTGTTACTCATCTTCAAGATTTGTTCACAAGGATTATGTTTGTCCTTGTCTCTAGAGGAATGAGAATGTATGCAAATTCGTGAAATTATCCATTGCACAAGCTCAAGCTTTATATATGCCAAAACATCATATGTTATCAGCTAGATTTGCACTATTTTGATATCTTTTCGAGTTTAGTACTTGGGATTTCTTTTCTTTTCACTCTGCAATATTTTTTTAGTATCATGCGCAAGTTTCTAAAACGCATGTATGTATGTCTTATATTGATGTTTAAACCATAAAATAGTTATGTGTATGGTTTCATGTCTCACATGGTATAGGTCAAAAGTGTGGAGGTGACCATTACAGGGGTAAAAGTGATGGAGCGTGGTAAAAAGGGGATAATAATGATAAGAAAAAGTGCCACCAACAACACTATTACACCTTGATCTTAAAGAAACCAATCATGCAGAAGTGAGAATAGTTTAAAACAAGAATCCATCCCCTAAAACGACAATCACTGCGACTAATGTGTATCGGTAGTAATATAAACATAAACTTACTGAGAAACATATATTTTCATCTTATATTTACCATCTTTCTTTTTGACATCTGTAGATTATTTTCATTTACCTGTTTTTATATATCGCGACCCTAAGTTAACCCTCTTTGTTAGCTGGATCCACAAATTGACCTGCCTCATGCGGCAATTAGCTACGTATTTTCTTTGACATACTATTAGTCGCTTCTAACATGTCTGTAAGAAAACTCGTTTAATGTTTCAAGACTGAGCTCTTTGAGTGAATGTTTAAACAATATTCATCAGTTAACTATATAGTTAGATTCAAAACCTGCAGGTGATAAATACAAGACCAGGTAATGACCTGATAGCTATAGTCCCCCTCCCCTGGGCGCGCACACATTTACTTAGATGTCATCCTTAATTATGATGTTGCAAACCAAATTAAGTTCTTTGATCTCCAAAGAAAGATGATAAAGTTATTAAATGACACAACTCTTTTCAAACATGAGATAAAGGGTACAAGTAGTTCAAGTTCTTATTTATTTATCTATAATTAGTAGTACACAGAAAATGTAATGTAAATCCAAATGAAAGTAGGTCAAAACTTTCACAATATATGTTGTTATGTCACACATAGTGGGGTTGGGGAAAGGGGTTGGTTTAGTTCTGTTTGATTGGTTTTGATATTATATTATTATAAATTAAACCCGATCATCTTCTTAGGACACTTTTGCAAACCACTCCAACCCTTTCAATCAGAAACATTGACTCAACACCAAACATAATAAGTAGGTTGCTTCTAAACTCAAATTGTATGCTAAAGATATAATTTTATTATGATGTCATGAATCTTTTTTATAAAATACAAATAATCATATATAATGGTGACATACAAATGAAAGTTGGTTATAACAATGTCAACATATACAATACAACCACATCAACTTGATGGTATGATATTCAAAATCAAGTAGCATGAAACCGAATGCTCATTTTTAGGCGCGTCAACGTCACTCTTTTTCGTTGCATTTAAACATTCTCGACAAGTGAAACCCATGCCATCATTTTATCATAGCATCAGTTTCCTGTCATAAATGAAATAAAATAACTCAATACCATCTATCAAATATACTAAAAGATATAAAACGAAATACATGACAAACTTGCATCTAATGTCATCATAAAAGAAGAAATCAGCTAAACATCATCATATAAAGGTTTGGCTGATACTATATTTTATAGGTGCTGGACAAACAAACAGTTGGATCGTTGTTGGAAATGATGCATTAGGCTTTTCCCCAAGCAAGGTACAACTATCTTTACTTTTGTGATGGTTAAGTTTAATGATATTCACAAGGTATTAAACACAATATATTCGCAAGGTATAAACACGATAATATTATGCTTTACTTCAAGTCGCACAAACATTACAAGAAACCACTCTAGCTGGAAAATACAGTAAGACTTAACAAAATGAAATATCCGAAAAGGCGCAATCATGCATTAAATTTCACATCTCATTAGATTTTAACAATTTCAATGCATCTCGTCACACTTTGACAATATTCAAACTGATATTACATCATCATTGCAAAAATTTAGCAAAAATCATTCTGACCGACAATAATTACCTGCTTTGTTAATATTGAATAGTATTTCAGCATTTTTATACAGCTGATAAACTAAATATGATGCAGAAGCATCAGCTACAGCAAAATATCGCTACATTCAGTAACATAGCATCTTATTGGAGTAATGGCAAAATATCACTGACTGAGTACAGCATCCTTATCAGAGAATAACAGTTTAATCAAATGGAAAAACCAATTACTGAAACACAAGTAAATCAAGCTCCACACTGGCTAGTTACAATTAGAAGTTCAAAATAACTTCACCTGTATGAAGGGAACCAAGTCTCACGATAATGCCTTCGTATGCAGCATGTATCTGTTTATGTGACTTGAATCAAAGACATAACCAAAATAAACAAGAAAGTCGCACCCACAGACTCGACGTGCATTAAACTAATTATATACAGAGATAAAAGGGTCATAGAAAGTAAACTATGCAGAACACCTTTATCATGATAATCATCTCCAGCATAGTCATGACAGATCAAGACTGGCCTGAAATAGCAACAGATCAGCTAATAACGTTAAAAAATGATAGTGGCGACCGATCAATGAGGTCGCCACTTTCTTTTACTGATCAGATAAGTGCCAATGGCAACAAACTGTCTTATCTGTAGCAAATCGATGCTGAAACATCCCACTGCTTTTTCCATTAGAAAGGCAGCAGAACCAGATTCTTGTTTCAATCTTTGGAAGCAAGAGATGTATGCCTCCAATTGTGGCTCTGGAAAACGTACACATTCGATCAATAAGATTCTATTTAAAAAAATTAAAAAATAAACAGACAAACAACAATGTTTTCCTTTTCACATTGAGCGAATAATTTCAAATAAATAATAAAAGCTTGGATACATTTGATAACTAATTACAAAATCGACGAAATTTGGCAGAGGGAGCTACTACTACATGTAATATCTCATATTACTTCTTACAAATATTTTATTGGAATTGTACAAGAACACCCTAATCTTAAAAAGAAAAAGAAAAAATAAAGACACCCGTCAATTCAATGTTAATCAGCACCAGAAGAAATTAAACTCCTTAGCTCTGTCAAATGTTCATCATTTGATATATGAAGGTTAATACGAAGGTTGGTCAATAATGCTTCTTTTTCCCAACTTAATGGGCCAGAAGCATATAACGCCTCCAAAGTGGAACGATAAGCGTGCAACTCTAACCTATGAATACTCACTGCAATTTCCTGTTCATCCCGTGATGTATTTAAAGACTCTCCATCACTAGAAAGTGTATCTGCATCATATTGACTAGACAACTTATTAAGACCATTACTAGCAATACTACAACTACCGACAGAACACCGGTCACTATCCAAGTCATTAGGTTCCGATATTCTTGCAAGATTATTACCAACACCATTTAAACTATTGTTAAACGAGTCTTGGATATATTGGTTACCCAGGGTATTTCCCGGGTAAGCAAAAACGTCTACCTTTTCAAACGAATGGCCCGTTGCTTTGACTTTCTCGACTTTCCGAGGACATGTTTCAATAAACGACGAGCAAAACGGTGAAGCTCTTTTATGGTTCTTGGATACAACATAAGACTCCTGTAATCTGGCATCATTGCACACACGTATAGAATCATTTTCCTCCTGACCGATCTTTGTTTTCATATCTCCATAGCTTCCCGCAATCTGTATATATCAGCAAACAGATAAACGAAAAGATTAGTAACTTGAATAAGAAACATAAGTACATATAAGAAATGGGTCATGTTTCAGATATTTACCTTCCCAACTGGAACCCATTGACCATCACGCCATGACTGTCGCGTCCTAACATTCATTTTTTGTACCTTCATTTCATGCGCAAACCCATGTAGGCGTACCAAAAATCGACCTCCTTTCAATACTTTCAACACGGTAGCAACCTTCCACGAATTCTCATCAAACACTTCCACAATATCACCACTCACCCAACTCTGCAAACTAATCGCAGGAGGACACGGTCTTACAAACTTCCTAGAAACCGTTTCCGCACCTTTGTAACCATCATACGTCACATTGTAAGCATCTCTATCACCAGAAACAATTTCTGCAGCACGCCACGTTGCAGGCATCTCGTTGTTCATAACTTCCACTCTGCTACCCTTTTTAAACCTCATTAGATCACCCTAAACAGATTAAACAATGAAAATCATATCAGAAACAAAAAACAATATATACAATTAATAAAGATCAAATCAAAACTTTATATAAAAAAAACAGCAGCACAATAACATTAGTTGAAAAGTACTAAGATCTAGTTATCCAATAAATATACTTTTTTTTCCTCAAACAACATAAATACACAACTGTCACTTTTTTTAAAATAATATTTACAGATCTTTAAATTCTTCAACTAAATTACACAAAATATACAAAAAGAAAAAATATGCAGACAATAATATACATCAACAAGTAAATACAAACAAGCAACTTTATAATCCCCAAAAAACACCCATAATTTATAACATCATACCACATCATAGAAAGCAAAAAAAAAAACATGATCAATTTAAATACACTTAATTAAATCACAAAAAAGATAAATAAATCAAATTCAATACCAAAAACACATCATACATCAATAACTCAGAAAAACATATTAAAAAAACAATTTTACAAAATAGTAAAAATTTGGGGGAAAATTAAATAAGCAAAATTAGAGAAATTAAAAACCTGGGTAATGAAATTAGATGTATGAATAAGGTCCTTGTAATGTCAATTTGATGATTGATTAGCTTTAGGATCACCAATTTAGATGTTGTATTATCTAGGGTTTGTTTGTTCTTTAATATTGGGATTAATATTGAAAATAAAATAAAAATGGGGGAATAAATATGAAGGTGAGGGGTATTTTGGTAATTTGATAAAATGGAACGTAATGTGCGCAGTTGTATTACAAGAAAAGGTTTAATTCGTGTGGGAGAGAAGTTTTATCGAATTGGAAATGTGGTTTGTGTACGTGAGTTGTGTGTGCGTGGAGTGCACGCTCTGTTTTTCTAATTTCAAGTTATCTTTTTACAAAGAAAAATGGAAAGGGGTATATAGCAAATGGTTTGTCATGTATGAGATGTGAATGTAAAGGGAGTTGATATGCACACCACACAAAGTGATGTGCACATCACAAAATCACATGTGCAATGCATATGGTACAACACCACATATATATTTTTATGCTGTGCACATCACTTTGTGTGATGTGCATATCACCTCCCCAATGTAAAAGTATTATTAACTTATGATAAATGTTCTTAGATGTTAGAGTATGTTATATTGACAATCTATACTTTTTCCTATGAATTTCTTCAATGTGCATAAAATCTTTAGAATATTAAAAGTATGTTAGACATGAGACTACGTGCAATAAAGGGTGATCGGACGTGTTGTCTCTTCATCAACACGTCGTCTTTATAATCCCCTCCCTCTACCCACGCATTTGTGTTGGTTGTTTGTTCATGTTTGTGGGATCTTTTGCTTGTCTTCTTTGAAAAAGCTGAGTGATAGTTGCTTGATTGGTGATCTTCTCCCTCTCAGCAGGGTGAGTGTCAGCTTGGCCTGCTGAAGGAACACTTGAGTTTTCAGCTTTGTGAGATACTGATGAGATAGCATCTGCAAATTTATTCAAGGAAGTAGCAACTTTGTTCATAATATCCGGAATGGCATCGAAGACCTTCAGTTTTGCCATCTAAGATGAAAGATTAGTGAAGGAACTAGGAAAAGCTAGTATTAGCTGGAATGTTCAGCTTGAATCCTTCTAATGATGTAACCCTTGTTGTGAGAGCTGAGATGGAGGTTTGAAGTTCAACTAACTTGTCAAGAATCCCTTTCAGATCAGCAGGGACATCAATTTCCAGTTTCTCAACATACTCTTTCAAATAACCCAGAGTCCCATTTAGGGGTGGCAAAAAAACCTGAACCCAATGGGAAAATTCGAAACCCGAACTAATTGAGGCGGGGCGGGGCATGCTTATCGGGTTGCGGGGCGGGTTTGGGCTTAAACGGGTTATTTAATCGGGTTTGGGGCGGAGTGCGGGGAATAACATCCCCGACCCGCCCCACCCGAATAATATATACACATATACAAATACATCTACACTTATATAGCATTTTGTTAGTATTTACGTTATAAAAAATATTTCTCTAATATTGTTAGTTTTTTTATCTTTGTAAGATTGCAAAATAGATATTATAGAAACTTGTTCCATATTTTTAAGTTTTAATTTTTGACGGTGTAATTTATCATTATTTTTGTATTGTGCTATTGTTGAAAACTTAATAATCCTTGTTCGTAATTGATTATAAATATTTTCTTAATTTTCCAAGTTATTGCCAACGGTATAAAAATAATAATAAATGTGAATTGACACGGCTTTGATCGAGAGTTGCACCCAAAGAGGACACCCCGATAAGATTCCTGATTTATACAGGGACGGGTTTGGGGGAGCATCGCGCCCCAACGGGGTGCCTCGATTAGATCCCCGGTGGCGATCGGGGCGGGTTTGGGGATAACTTTAGTAATCGGGTTTGGGGATGGGGATTGTCGCCCCGCCTTAAACCTGCCCCGTTGTCATCCATAGTCCCATTGACTGCCTCAAACTTTGTAGGGAGCTCTTTCAGATCAGTTGGAATGAAGGAACTGAAATCATGAGCCTTAATCAACTTATCAAATTCGGGTTTGAGAGAGTTTGCCAGAAGCTTAGTGAGCTGTTGAACATTTGGATAGATAGTTGAGCTTTCAGGTTTGCAGCTTTAGCTTCATCAGCTGGCTTTTCTTCTTCAAGTTTAATCGTTTGAGACTGAAGAAGAGAAACCTATGTGGTAAGCTCCTTGATATGAATTGTCCTTGCAGATGGAGAAGGTGATTTAGGAACCGAAGTATCTTTAGTTTCAGTTTCCATAGCCGCCTCATCTTCACTTGAGACTTGAATTGGTTCCTCATTTTCAGGTGATTCCAAGTCCATAAAGCTTGCAGTTGTCTTTTGCACCAGTTCAGTTAAATCTTCCATCTTGATCTCTTCATCATCAGAGAAAACTGGTGCATCAGCTTCAGTGTCAGATCTAAACCAATGTTCAGTTCAGGTTCTGTATGGGCAGTTTTTCCAACCCATCTCCAGCAGATTTGATTTTGTCAACAAGAACACTTAGGTTAGTCCCTGCAATAAATTGATCATATGATAATTTTATGGTTCCTTAATCAGTACCTTTTATGGAGGCAAAGAATCCTTAGGAGCATATTTGCCAAGATCAACTTCAGATGTGAAAGATGTTGAAGTTTTACGTCCTGATGCATACTCAGAGTGCAAAATGGTAGAAGTAGTAAAGATTGGTTCAGTTGTGGATGCTAACACTACTATGTTGAGCTGAGGGTCGGATCTTACTTCACCAGTGACCTCTAAAGAAGTTTGGCCACTGGTTGCTTGTTGCGCCTCTTTATGCATTTCAGCGATCACAAGTGTGGAAGCTGAAGGCTGGCTTAGGTACTTGTCATTGGCCGTTGTGGACTTCTTTTTCTTTTTAGATTGGCCTTTTGGAGCTTCAAAGGCCTCTTTTGAGAGAGGCCCAAAGATTGGTGCCTCCAATTTAGACGAAGAGTGTTTACTATGCTTGTGAATGCTCTTTCTTCATCTAGTTTTAGCTCTAGACTTTGTGCCTTCAATGACCGACTCTTCAGTTTGGAGAGTGGATGCTGGAGCTTGAAATTCCTTAGGCCCATTAGCTGTGCATATGGCCATCATGTGAGGAGTGAAGGGAGGTCCTTCAGGTTGGTCTTTCTTCAACATCCAGTTGTTGACGCTGAATATTAGAGTGGGGATTGGTGTTGCTTCATCATTTTTGTTGATAAAATATAATGCCTAAAAATATTACTAATATTTTTCACATCTGTACGTTTTGATAATTACAAAATATAAAAACGTTTAATGTAAAATTAAACGTAAACAAGTAATTAGTAGTAAATTTTCATTTTAAAATTTATATCACTTTAAGGTTCATAAATGCTTAATGCATTTTATGATCAAAGGAAATTTTTATTCAACCTCACACTTTTATAAAATGTTGTAAACATTTTTATAAACATTACAAAACATTTTCTACAATTAAAAGAAATATTTTATTCAAAATAAACATTTTGAAATTTAAATTTTCGGACCT
Organism: Tanacetum coccineum; assembly: GCA_026074375.1. Lineage (NCBI taxonomy): Eukaryota > Viridiplantae > Streptophyta > Magnoliopsida > Asterales > Asteraceae > Tanacetum > Tanacetum coccineum. The sequence goes on along the minus strand of BQNB010169815.1, from coordinate 3,660 downwards.
AAAACGGCTAGAAAGTTCCAGAAAATTTCCCCTACACAAAAGGACAAACTGGGGAGCGCCCAATCTAGGGCGGCCCCCTTAAATACATGGGCGACCCCCTTATCTTTAAGGGGACCGCCCACCTATTTAAGGGGACCGCCCATAGGTAGACGTTCCTCTAGAATGTCCTATAAATACCGGACTATTCCCTACTATTTTCTTACATTTTGCACTCATTCTTTCTGATAAAAAACAGCCCACACATCTCATTAAAATCCTTTGATCATTTAATCATAAAGCTTTATTTCCAAGTGATCCCAGCTCAAATTCTCAAGTGCAAGAGAAGAATACTTCTTACCATCAAGGGAAGAAGTATTACACATTTGTGTGTTGTTGCAATCTTATTACATTCATATCATAACTTGTAAATCATTTATAAATCTTGTAAAGTTGTGTAGTTGTTAGATCTTGGTGATTGTTGTAAGTATAGTTGGATCTTGGTGATCTTTCGTAGTGTTAGTTTGGTGTGATTATAGCAGTTGCTTGGTGAAGTAGCGATGTGAAGAAAACTAAGGTGTGAAGAAGTTGTATAGTCGTGATCAAGTCGTGAAGCAAAGTTGTGTAGTAAAGTTGTGAAGTTGTGGTAGATTGGTTCTAGCTAAGATTAGAACTCGACATCTAGCTTAGTGTCAGAAATCAAGATAAGCGAAAGTTGTGTAAGGTTTTCTCCGCCATAAGAGAGCTTGTTGACATAGTGAAGAAAACTCTCGAGTTAGGTGCTCGAGGAGTGGAGTAGGTGAAGAGGTGCTTCGTTGCTGAACCACTATAAATCCTCGCATTATGGTTTGATTGTTCTTACTCTTATCTCTTGTCTTACATTATTTTCTCATACTATCCCATTAATTGTTTAGATAAGTATATTGTTCATATTGTGCAAGTGTTGAATTCACATAAAGTCGAATCTAGAATTTTTACAAACACTTTAAAACCTTAAATTAAAAAGCGGTAAACTATTCAACCCCCTTCTAGTTTTTCACAGTTATGATGATTACTATTTTTCGATTATGATGTTTTATTTTCAATTCCGATGTCTTATGTTGTATTTCCTTTCCGATGTATTTTGTTTTCGATGTATTAGGTTTTCAATTAGATAAAAGTTGAAGTTTATTTAGTGTATTGCGTATAAAACCACAAAAAGCAAAAAAAAAAGAAACCGGTTGGTTAACCGGGTTTGAACCGGTTCCAACCCGGTTCTAACCGGTTCGCCTTTTCGACCCCCCAAAACCAGTTCCAAACCGGTTCCGGTTTCACTCAAACCAGTTTCGGTTTCACTCAAACCAGTTCGAATTGGTTCGTTGACTGAAACAGGTTCCTGTTGACCGAAACCGAACCAAAACTGGTTAACCGGTTTGCGCACGTCTACCCACAATACTAGGCCCAAGCCCAACTGCGAATAGTTAGTTTAGAGTATCCGTGCGCAAACCGGTTAACCAGTTCGGTTTAGTTTCAGTCAACAGGAATCTGTTTCAGTCAACGAACCAGTCAAAACCGGTTTTGGAGAAACCTGAACTGGTTTGGAACCGGTTTTGGGCGGTTTAAAATTCAAACCGATCACACCGGTTTGGAACCGGTTAACTTGTAAAACCGGTTTGGACCGGTTTGTGTTTTTTTCTTCATTTTTTGTGATTTTATACGCAATAAACTGAATAAACTTCAACTTTTATTTAATAGAAATCCTAATACATCGGAAATGAAATACATCGAAAAGGAAAATACAACATAATACATCAGAATTGAAAATACAACATCGTAATCGACAATTAGTAATCCTCGTGATAGTTCGTCATATCATAACCATAATCGCCCTTTTCTCCTCCTGAACCGGGTCTAGACATATAACCTTCGCTGCTTGCAGCATCAAGTGCAATTTCTTCATCGGATAGTGGAATGGCTTTATTTTCTTGCACCTCGGCATCCAAGATCTCTTCTTCAAAGTCTACGGGAGTTTCAAGAGTAGGTTTGTCTTGTTTACGCTCTTGAGCGTCCAAGTGATCTTTTAAGCACATACACATCTCTAAGGACGTCGGAGTGAGTCTTATTCTTCGGATTGACAACACCCTCCCACTTGTTGAAAATGTGGATTCAGAAGCTACCGAAGTAGCTTGGACACTTAGTATATCCATGGCCATGCGAGATTGAACGGGAAACATTGTTTCCTTTGCCTTTTAAAAACCAAAGACATCAAAAGCTGCAAACTCTGTTATTTGAAAATATGTGACAAAATCTAAATGAACATATTGCTCATATTCAGAGGACAATGAAGGATCAATCCTTGCCTTTTTGTTTTTATGTTCTTTCAACCGGTTTAGCAACTGGGTCATTTGATTCCCGCCACTCTCCCTCGATGAAGAAGCCTCACTACTTGATTCAGTTGTTGTTGTTGGGTTACCATATTTTGTATAATAAATATTATACAAACCTTCCAAAGAGTCGGTAAACCATTTTTTGCCATAGTTGCATAACCATCGTCAAAAAACTCTAAATCCGTACTTATCGACTCGATAAGAAACTCTACCCCGTGTACATTAAAACATGGATTTAAATCGGCTGCACAAGTAATTATCGGTGGCATTCTTTGAAAATACTTCTTAAGTTTTTGCTTCATTGGTTTAACGATAGTTGCAAATATACCCCTGATTGTGTCGTTGTGTGGTGTTAAATTATGATTCAAGTTTTAAATTTATATTTTGCCGAATTAACCAAAAACAACACTTTAACGGGAAGTGTACCCGGTCGGTGAGAGTTTCATGGTAAGTAGGATGTCGAACACTTGGAGCGAGGAACACTTTCAATTTATTAATACTTTGGTTTTTCTAATCTAAGTTAGTCTAAGCTATGCTAAACCTATGTTAATCTTAAATCTAAAGGATAAGGGGGTTTTCAGTCTGAGAGACTGGCACGGGTTTTATGGTGACTAAAACCAATTCAAGACACTAAAACACACGCAAGCAAATTAACAGAAGATAAAAGTGCGGTCTAGCAAAATATTAGAAAACTGTATTAACCATTATTAATCCAATCAGAACGTTGGTTTGTTTATTAGTGCAATGATTACTTATCTTGAAGCGACATATCATTCTTAAGACTTAGGCGTTACTTCTTCCTAAGACCTAGACCCGTAGAATCCTGTCACAATTAAACGCATCCGCATAAAGCATCCTTATTTGCTGATTATAATCTATCTTAGGGATTAAGGCAATGGTGATCTTATTAAACCCTAGCTCATAGAGACTTTACCCACTTACTGCTTAATGGCAATTCATACACTAGTAGTCTACTAACCAAGTCTTTACCAATTGATTAGAACGTACTCGTTGATACCAAGGTCACCTTATGGTGCAATTAAGCTCACAATCTAAGGGCAAAAATAGGTCGTTAATTGTGATCATATTGGTCTAGTGGTATAAATCACTATATGAAGAGTTATCCCGGCATCTAGATTACTTGGTCCGTATCACTAGATCTGGAATTGGTTGTTTACCACCCAAAAGGCTGCCATGGATCCATCTTCTTGAAATTCATCTTTGTTAAGTTTCTTTTGTAGTTGATCTACGTTAAGGAGCATTGTACTTGTGAAAGTATCAACATCTTGACCAAAGATTGACATGAATTCCCGTCTGA